>JAQPPZ010008939.1:0-183378 GCA_028583015.1 Wollemia nobilis | reverse complement strand
TCTAATAAAATCGTAGTAGCCATCTTGAAGAAAACCTTTAAGTAAAACCATAAATATTGGCATAATCAATTGCCTCTTGCCCTTTGGGCCTATCTCACTAGCATTCGGATGCCCACTAGGGCAACTCTGTTTTCACTAGTGTATGGTGTTGAGGCTATCATACCTTTAGAGTTAGATATTCTGTCACTACGCATTTCCATGCAAGAATTCATCGACAATGATACCGCTAGGCAAGCTCATTTAGATAAATTAACGTTGTTTGATGAACGATGTGTCAATGCTCTTGAGCATCTAAATATTTATCAGGGATGCCTTAAGAGAGCTTAAAACATGAAAGTCCACCAGAGAGACATTTAGGTTGGTGATTTAGTTCTAAAAGAGAACCAATAAAATCCCAATTTTCCACCCAATCTGTGGGATAAATTTATGGAAAATTGGTAAGGTCCATTCATTATTATAAGTCATATTGGACCTGGAACTTATCGCTTAGCATCCATAAAAGGAAGTGGAGAGCCTAGACCAATGAATATTAGTCATTTGCAACATTTCTATGCTTAGAGCATCATTAAATGACCCTTGGTGGTCTATGACTGTCTAGGTCAACCTAAAATACCCCTAGGTAGTCTATGACCATCTAGGTCAAAACAAAAAGCTCTTAGACAATCTACGATTGTCTAGGTCAACCCAAAAATCCCCAAAGGTATCTATAAACTCTTTGGTCACCATAAAATATCCCTAGGTGGTCTATGACTATCTAGGTCAACCTAAAATGCCCCTAGGTGGTCTATGACCATTTAGGTCAACTTAAAATACCCCTAGGTGGTCTATGATCATCTAAGTTAAAACAAAACACTCCTAGGCAGTCTATGATTGTTTAGGTCAACCCAAAAATCCCCAAAGGCATCTATAAGACCTTTGGTCACCATAAAATGTTCCTATATGGTCTATGACCATCTAGGTCAACCTAAAATACCCCTAGATGGTCTATACCATCTAGGTCAACCTAAAATACCCTGAGGCGGTCTATAACCATCTAGGTCAAAACAAAATGTGCCTAGGTAGTCTACGATTGTCTAGGTCAACCCAAAAAGTCCCAAAGGCATATATAACCTCTTTTATCACCATAAAATTCCCCTAGATGGTCTATGACCATCTAGGTCAAGCTAAAATGCCCCTAGGTAGTCTATGACCATCTAGGTTAAACCAAAATGCTCCTAGGAAGTCTATGATTATCTAGGTCAACCGAAAAAGCCCCAAAGGTGTCTATAAGCCCTTTTGTCACCATAAAATGCCCCT
This sequence comes from Wollemia nobilis, assembly GCA_028583015.1. Lineage (NCBI taxonomy): Eukaryota > Viridiplantae > Streptophyta > Pinopsida > Araucariales > Araucariaceae > Wollemia > Wollemia nobilis. The sequence continues at coordinate 182,082 of JAQPPZ010008939.1, read as the reverse complement.
AGGCAGTCTATGACCATGTAGGTCAACCTAAAATACCCTTAGGTGGTCTATGACCATCTAGGTCGACTTAAAACACCCCTAGGTGATCTATGACCATCTAGGTCAAAAAAAAATGTTCCTAGGTAGTCTACGATTGTCTAGGTCAACCCAAAAAGTGCCAAAGACATATATAAGCACTTTGGTCACCATAAAACACCCCTAGGCATTCTATGACTGTCTAGGTCAACTTAAAATGCCCCTAGATGGTCTATGACCATCTAGGTCAACCTAAAATACCACTAGGTAGTCTATGATCATCTAGGTCAAAACAAAAATATCCTAGGAAATCTACGATTGTCTAGGTCAACCCAAAAAGCCCCAAAGGCATCTATAAGTTATTTGGTCACCATTAAATATCCCTAGGTAGTCTATGATCATCAAGGTCAAAATAGAAATCTCCTAGGCAATCTACGATTGTCTAGGTCAACCCAAAAAGCCCCAAAGGCATATGTAAACCCTTTGGTCACCATAAAATGCCCATAGGCGATCTATGACCATCTAGGTCACCCTAAAAAGCCCCAAAGGTGTCTATAAGCCCTTTGGTCACCATAAAATGTCCCTAGGTGGTCTATGACCATCTAGGTCAACTTAAAATGTCCCTATATGGTCTATGACCATCTAGGTCAACCTAAAATACTCCTAGGCGATCTATGATCATCTTGGTCAAAAAAAAATGCTCCTAGGTAGTCTACGATTGTCTAGGTCAACCTAAAAATCCCCAAAGGTATCTTTGGTCACCATAAAATATCCCTAGGTATGACCATATAGGTCAACCTAAAACACCCCTAGGTGGTCCATGACCTTCTAGGTCAACTTAAAATACCCCTAGGCAGTCTATGACCAGCTAGGTAAAAACAAAATGCTCCTAGACAATATACAATTGTCTAGGTCAACCCAAAAAGCCCCAAAGGCATATATAAGCCCTTTGGTCACCATAAAATGCCCCTAGGCAGTCTATGACCATCCAGGTAAACCTAAAATACCCCTATATAGTCTATGACTATCTAGTTCAACCTAAAACACCCTTAGGTAGTCTATGATCATCTAGGTCAAAAATAAAATCTCCTAGGAAATCTATGATTGTCTAGGTCAACCCAAAAATCTCCAAAGGCATCTATAAGCCCTTTGGTCATCATTAAACACCTCTAGGCAGTCTATGACCATCTAGGTTAAAAAAAAAAGCTCCTAGGCAATCTATGATTGTCTAGGTCAACCCAAAAATCCCCAAAGGCATCTATAAGCCCTTTGATTACCATAAAACACCCCTAGGTGGTCTATGACCATCTAGATTAACCTAAAAAGCCCCAAAGTCATCTATAAACCCTTTGGTCACCATAAAATGATCCTAGGTGGTCTATGACCATCTAGGTCAACCTAAAACACCCCTAGGTGGTCTATGACCATCTAGGTCAACCTAAAATACCCCTAGGCAGTCTATAACCATATAGGTCAAAATAAAAATCTCCTAGATAATCTACGATTGTCTAAGTCAACCTAAAAATATCCAAAGGTATATATAAGCTCTTTGGTCACCATAAAATGCCCCTAGATGGTCTATGACCATCTAGGTCAACCTTAAACACCGCTAGGTAATCTATGACCATCTAGGTCAAAATAAAAAGCTCCTAGGCAATCTACGATTGTCTAGGTCAACCCAAAAATACCCAAAGGCATCTATAAGCCCTTTGGTCACCATTAAACGCCCCTAGGTGGTCTATGACCATCTAGGTCAAAACCAAAATGATCCTAGGTAGTCTACGATTGTCTAGGTTAACCCAAAAAGCCCCAATGACATTCATTAAGCCCATTGGTCAACCTGTATATACATATATCAAAAATTTCAAAAACATCATTAAAATCATCAAAAACACAAAAGCATTATGTTGCATTGTATTTCTCATCACTTACATGTAACATTATTTGCATTAGGCATGATCATCATTGCATTAGGTATTGTTAGAAATAGATCATTACATGTCTAGCACCAAGCCTATAAACTGAGGCATATGTCAAATTTAACATTGTCTTAAGTAAATTATACCACCTGTTTATATTACACATATTATTTCCATTTACACTCCATATTATATGTTTGTTTCTCGTCAATTAACCATTGTTTATAAGACATAGTTAAGGTTTTCAGTCACTCAACCATATCTAGTTTTCTCTTCAAATTTTGTAGAAAGCTATCAAGATTTTTAGAAGGTAGAACCCTGCTTAGATAATGTTTGGTATACATCAAAATCCCAACATATTTTTACATTAATAAATCCAATTTTAGCACAAGGAAATGTGAAATTACAAAGTGATCTAGGTTGCTTTAAGCGAAAAAATTTATCTTGCTCATCCCCTTGTGCAAATGGTTCAAAAATGTTGAGAATTGACAAAAGGACAAGATTCCTCCTTACCCAAAATCCCTTTCCATACATTGGGGCAACTATCCAAAAGATAAAAATAAACAGTGATTATTATCACTTCAAAATATGCAAAAAGAAACAGTGGTTCTTACCATTAGCAAAAGCAAAATAAACAGTGGTTCTCACCACTACCAAAAATCATTTTCTCAAACAAAAAAAATGAGCAACTCCCTTGAAATATTCAAAATTAAAATAAAATAATGGAGTCTTGAACTTGAATCCCTAGAATTCATAGCATTAGGGAACCATAAGGTGATCCTCATTACAGGTTTGGTGGATAGCCTACTTGGAAATGGCGGTATCCTTACACATGATGATATGTCTATCACATAAGTACCTTGCTTCTATCTATACCAATGTTTGAATATGGATGAGGTAGCTTTTTGTAACCTATACTACCTAGTGGTCTAATCTAACTAAGTAAAAAACCCAGGATAATGAGACTCGCAGGGTGATCTTTAGTACAAATGGGCTGAGTAATCCCGTTTGGCACTAGGGTAACTGTATGTGTTATCATAGTAATGAACTCACATGCACACATAGAGATGTTGATTATCTTGGTTATCTTAGTAGATGCATACTTTATCAAAAATCCTTGCATAGTTATTATTCAACTTTTGATTAGGTAACTAGAGTGTTTGAGTCTCCCAAAAAATCCCAAACATACCATATCACATTACATTATCCATTTCATTTTAAATCATGTTGTCATATGTTTGTTAAGTTACAAAATCCATTTCATAGTGTCATATTAAACATGAAAATAATATAGATACATTTTGTACAGTCTATGGTGCTAGCATATAATACGTCAAATAGTCATCATAAATCCATCATACAAAATTAAATCAAATCATCCATATTTCATTATGCATTTACATTGCATCTCACATCACTGCATTATCACAAGCATAGGATAAATACATGCATATATATTAGACATTCATCAAAAACATCATAAAGCATATAATCATTACATAATATACATATCATAAAGCAGTAAAAGGCTACATGATGATCAAAACCAAATCATATATATCCATATTTATGAAGTCAAAAGCTACATCATAGTCCATAAATTGCCCATAGGCTACAATAAATGTGAGTCCTCAGATTTCACACTCCAAAACAAAAACCAAAAATCCAAAAAGAACCACCAGAGTCTACTAGCCATGGTCACGCAAGACCGACACCATGAATCTCTCCTCTACCCTCATTAGGAGTTCGTCACAAGCTCCCAGATAGGCTACCTCTAAATCTGCTCCTCCCAGATGTGTCCATCCTCCATGTATAACTCGAAGCCCTCATTCACGTAGATGACTATCTTGTATTGCTCTAACTATGTCATGATCCAATAGCCAATGCCCAATATGGTATGCACCCATTAAGGCACACTATCTCATCCTCCATCATATCCATATAGGTTTGATCCTCTCGACATCGAGTATGATAGGCTACCACTAAACCCTAGAGATGTGCCATATCCTCCCATATTGTGGCTACCTCACCACTATTGGAATCCCCATGGCTAGGGCCCTATGCACCAACATGCACCTAAAGAGTAGCTATCAAAGTTGCTTGCCTCTCTATCTCAGTCTATGCACTCTGCACCTGTCCCTGCAATAGAGCTCTCTCATATGCAAAATACCATCACACCCTACTGAGATCACCATGAAACTATGTAATCATATCATCTTGCTCTGCTAACTGTGCCTACATACCCTAATCTCATATGCCCTCCACATAAAATTCTAGTGGATCATGTACATCAATCAACTCAACCCTATCTACTACCACATGACGATGTACAAACCACTCACCTATGTCTACCTCCCCATCATCCGAAGACTCATCTTGATCCTCATCATCTGGAGTACCCCTAGTTGTATTCACTACTCTAGTATTTGCATCCCCTCATAGTGGTCCCTCCCATCACCACAACTAGATAACCCACCAAGCTTCATACTCCTTTGTCATACCCGCATCATCCAAATCAGAAACTACTGCCACAGGGTCTAACTCCTCTTCCAGTGCCTCCACAATAGGCCATGCTATAGTCCTCTCATCTCTATGATGATGATAGATCATAAGTTACCTAGGCAACCCCTAGCATAGCCCAAAATACCATAGGATGTGATCGTAATGAAAGTACTCTTGCTCCATCTTGTGTCATCTTATCAACCATCTACCTCGTTGAAATCGATGTAGTTGTATCTCAACCTCCATCCATTCAAGACAATCCCTGTAGGGTCTCCATAAAATATTTGTCACTCTAAGCCATGTAAAAGCCTATGCATAGTGCTCAACCTCCCTAGCATTTTGACAGTTTCGGTCTATCTCACATGACCTCTGCCATAGAACCCCATAACCAATATTCCTATATGGTAGCTCTGCTCGAGTAGTCCATGGTAGTCCACGTGGTCGCTCCACAAAAATATGTTGTCAACCCCACACTTGTAGTACGAAGTTGTAGCACAATATCTTCCACCCATGAGAGTAGATCTCATATAGCTCCTCATATAGTTGTGTTAATGAAGTAGGATCCCAAATCATAACTATAGGCTCATCCTCTATACACTCCACAAGAGTGAACAACAACTCTAGAAGGTTCCATGGGAACCTAGAACCTGAAGGGTCAAGCAGTAGCATGTTACTGATAAAATTCATCAACAATGCATGCTTAAACTTAAGTACATCAGCCTAAAACCATGATATCACTAAAATCCCTCCACTGAGAAGATCAACCACTGCATCCTCCTACCACACCCCAAAATACCTTCGTAGTACGGCCTCTCGTCACTCTATAGGAGTAGATACTATAGGATGCCCCTTTATTGGAATACACACTATCTGATATCATCCTCTAAAGTAACTATCATCTCCCCTATAGCTAGATGGAAAGTACTAGTACAAGGGTCCCATAAATCTATCAGTGCAATCTGATAGGCACAATCGCTCACCACGGGATCCAACCACGTAACATGCTTCAGTCCAATGGCATCAAGCCACTGCCAGTATGCATGTGTAAAAAGCTCTCTAGTAACCTAGAAGAGATTCATAACCCTATACCGACTCTTCACTATCTGATAAAGTGAACTAACTTGTCAATAATGCATTAAAAATGCACTAAAAATGCAAAAAAATAGTCTAAAAATACCAAAAAAATGACTAATAAAGGGCCTTTTTTGGCCCAATTTTTGGCTATCCCACCTAGGGAAGGCCCCAATTTTGGTAACCATCCCACCCAGGGGTGGCCACTAGTGACCGTCCCTTACAGGGACGGTCCCCCAAAATGGCTAAAACAGGGTAATTTTGACCCCTAAAATAGCCCTAAAAAAGCCTAAAAATCATAAAAAAATTAGCATAAAATGCTAAAATTAAAGCATGTAGAAGCATAATAAAAATTAAATATAATACATTATATTATTATTAGGGTTCCTTAACCTTAATTTAATGTGTATTAATAAAATTATATCGTAATTCATAATTTCACAATAAAATAGAGAGAGAGAAGGAAATAGGTTTCATACCCGTTTCACACTTGCTCCACCGCCTATCGCATCCGCTGGCTGACTCATGTTGTTGGGTAGATATTTTTTCAGAGCTCCACTTCAAAAAATAACCCTCCTACCTCTCTCCTCTCCAACTCCTCCAAGCACAATGCACAAAATGAGCCTATTTGCCCCATTTTTGACTTATATAACTCCAAAAGAAGCTGACCACCCCTAGGTGGGATGAGCACAAAATTGTCTAGTTTCCCACACTAGTATAGTTATAAATAGTTTATTCATCCTCCTTGGGATGCTCACCAAAAAATTTGAATAAAACAACTCAAAAATATAAAAAATAGGGTTAAGAACCCACCAAAAATAAGGCAAAATGGTCTAAAAATTAGGAGGGATCAATATTGAATCTATAATATTTTTGGATTCATTAAAAGTCTCTATTTTACTCCCCAATAATTCCTCCATGGCTGGACCACTCCACGGGAATGAAATTTTTAGCCTTTTTGCTTCCACAAATATTCATCAAAACAGTCAAAAATCCCCTCCAAACATGTATATAGTACCATGGATGAAAATGAGAGTTATCCCAATTAAGTCATATATGTCAAGTGACCCATCACCTTATCATTGGTCATGCCCTCATAAACCTATCACTTTAGGGGGTAGTCATAATAACGATTCCATAAATCAAATCAACACTAAAACACTCAAAAGTGCAAATTTTATACATTCAAAATAATCTTTGCTAAATATAATTTTTAAGCCCATGTTGGGGCAAAAAATCAGCATAAGCAACAAAAAATAGGCTTGACCTCCTTGAAGCCTTGGTAATTGACCCATGTAAATGCTTACAAGAACACAAGGCACCAAGACCTAGTATACCCTAAGCCCCTACAATTGTCATTACAGCGTGGTTGAAAGGTATACCCAAAATTAATCCTTTGACTATGTCAAAAGCAAGGATTCCAAGAATGTATGCTTTTTCCACAACATAGGCATATAAATTTGGTTATATTAATTAATAACCTCAATAATTTAATTATTTAGTCATCTATTTTTGCTTAGCGCTTTGTTTTACATAACACATCCCAAAAAGGGGTATCTATAGACACCAAAATCATGTAAATCGGATAAGACTATTAGTGCACTACATGTGCAACTCTTATAGACATAATATGGCCTAATTGGGAAACCTTATAGGGTAATATAAAGGTCCATAGCACTTTTGGGAAGATCCCCATCCATTATTGGAGGTTTTGGGTCATATCCTTGTGACCGTACCACCCTAGGACGGTCACATATGGTGAATGTCCCACCTAGGGATGGTCACTCAAAACCATCCCTGGGTGGGGCGGTCCCTAAATAGACCCTCAAAAAGTCAAAGGGGTGGAGAAATGGAAATCAATTACTACCATATTCTCCACCCAATCATCATAAATTGATTTGGAGACTGTCATGGAGACCAGAAACTCCAAATTAGAGGCCCTAAATGGGTAACCTTTTCTACCCAACCATGGTGAAGGTTTTTACAAGTGGCATCACTTGCCTTGCATGCCAAGACTTGCCCCTTTTCCCTAAATACCCTATTTGGTCTATAAATTGAGGTGTGCTCACCCAATTTCAAAAGAGAAGAGTTGAAGCATTTGACAACAAAGTGCTGCCCAATTCTACCCTCACTTTTGCCCTCATCTTTGCCCTCATATTTCCTTGAAATCCTCTTCATTCGAAGGTGCTTTTAGGGGCATCCCAAATCCATTAAATCCATTCTAAAACCGGTCAAATTGGAGAGTAATTTGACCATATTTTTTGACACAACACATAGGAGAGTTTCAGACCAGATACCTTGAGAATTGGTGACAAATTCCACTCAAATTTGTAACCGTCCCACCTGGGGATGGTTAGCAGTTGGTAGGTGCACCTGTGAGAGACAGTTAGAAAAAAGTAGGTATTTTTGATCTAATTCCACCATATTTAATTTAGGAATGTCTAGATTAGCCTTGCATTCAAATTTGGTGAGATTTGGAGTTGTTTTGATGGTCCAATTGGAGGTTTCATTGTTGCAGGTCTAGTTGTCCCTGTCAGGGATGGTCACAATTTCTGCTAAAAATTTCCCTTATATTTATGCTCAGATCTTCCCAAAACCATCTAGATAATATCATGCTTAAATTATATATCATTTAGAAAATATTTTATTTACTACAAATAAGTTTGGTTATTTCTAGATGCATTCTTTCTATTTTTTCCTAGCTTTCAATCTATAAACACATATGCTATTAACCATTTTCAATCCCTTGTGTGTAGGTGTAGGTATTCTAGACATGAGGGAGGAGCTAAGAGGCACATAAGGATAGTTCCAAGACTATCTCTCGATTGTGGGATGTGAAAGGAACGTTGGAGCATGCCATAATCAAACCCTTTTTAAGGGACTAGATCCCTTGTATTTTGCAAGTATTCAAATGTATCAAAGGAAAGCCCTCAAAGGGGGATGTATTGTAATCATTATTTAATCCATGAAGAAATAAATACAAGGATAAATCCACCTCTTTTATTACATATTATTCTTCATTTCAAGTATATTACATCTTTATGTACCTTCCCTTTAAATGCTTGTTTTCACACGCTTTTGCATTTCAATATAAACACTAAAGGCATGTCGTTATTTTTTATTCTTCATTGTGATTAAGAAGGATAGTTGTATAAATAAGGAGAATCAATCCTAAACATTGTACCTACAATTCAATATTATTGTTATCAACATATTGAATTATAATATTGTCATTTGCAGATTAATTACAATTTGTTGTATTTGTTTATACTACAACTGTTGATGATATTGTATGTGGTATTTTTTTGGTATTGCTTATAGTTGTAGACTATGTGATGGTTGTCATAGTTGTAGGTTATAAATGGTTAGCATACTCTAGTAGTTGTTATATATTAGTTATAGGTTGCAAAGATGATATTGTTAAGGAATAATTGTAGTTATGTGGTTGCAAACCATATGCAAGTCAAACTATATGAAGGATTGAACGTATGAGAGATAAACTATGCAAGTTGTTTTTCAATCTCAAATATAGTGTACTATTAATAAAGAATGGCATTGTACATATGACTATTGTACAATTACCATCTTATGATAAGACTATTGTCAAGTGTTTCAACATCATATACACGAGACTATCTTATGTTATGCCATATAAGACTACACCATACAAGGGAGACCATATTGTCTTAGGCAATGACATCATACGACTATAATGATAGTCTTATAATTTTAGTTTTGATTGCTTATTGAATATTTTATCCCATTATTCCATTATTGGAAATATCACCAGTTGTGCTACAATCTATCCCTCATGCATATACAAATTTAATAAACAAGGTGTAAAGCTAAAATTCCTTGCTTTTGATAAGAAATGAAACAATTTTTATTTTAAAGGTTGTTGTCTCCAATTGTCCCTACCTGGGATAATTGCACCTCACATTAGAGCAAAACAGTTGGCCATGACTAAGAGCATGAGGTTCAACTCAATCGGGGAGCCTTTATGATTTTTTTACAAGATCAACTCCTTGTTAATATGTGATCTTCAAGGTGCTTGCTACTCTACCAAGGGGAAAGTAAAGCAAACTCAACAAATAAAAAAAAATAAGGAAAAGGGACAATGTGCCAAGAGATCCTCAAATATATTTATATAAAAATAGGCTTGAATGCTATGTGCCAACAATGAACACTTTCTCTCCTTGACATAGTGAAGAACAATCAAGGTCTACCAGTTCTATGTCTATGTTAGCAAGTGAGTCTCGTAGGAGAGCCAAGCTAATATGTGACTCGGTCTAAAAATAGATGTAGGTCCATTACATGTACATACACTTAGTACACCTAAAATTCATGTAAAATAATACAAGATAACATACATACACTTCCATGTATATAGATGTAGGTAAACTCTTACATATAGGTAAAGGTAAAAAAATAGATACAAGCTTCCATGTATGTATAGATGTAGGTAAACTCTTACATAGATTGTGCTAGAAGTGAGGGTTCCAAATTGCCCATAAGCCACTAAAAGAAACATATATTTTTAAAGATATAAATGAAATGAAATCCTACAAATACATGGAATTGCAAACTTGTCGATAAAATTTACAAAGGTAAGACTATTACTATTTATAGATTTACAAGGGAGTATTTTACCTCTAAATTTTTCTATAAATAGGTTTCACAATCCCATCTACTTTTTCTTGTGATTCTAATTATTTAATGATGTACTTTCTTGACCATGATGACTGATCAACACAGGACTATCAGATCCATACTTCTTCTGCACTCCTCATCTGGGACAATAATCAAGGTTATCTTTAGGTAGGTGGTTTTTTTCTCTTCAATCAAGGAAGTCATTAATTTTGCTCATCTACCCTTGTCACTTGATTTGACTTAGTCATATGTGTCTACTTGGTCTTTTGTTACCTCTCATAGATTGATCAGGAGTTTCCTCAATTAAATTTTACTATCGCTTATAAAACCTTTGATATCAAGATTTATATCAAAGATAGGCTCCTTTGGTGCTTCCTTGGCTATATGCTGGTACTTATGTTGAAGGATTGTAGATATCTTGATCATTGTAAGTTATTTTGAGCTTGCACTCTATGTAATTAGAAAAAATTCGACCATTGGTTATTAGAGTTTTGTCTTAGCCACAAGTAGATAGTGGTGAAACAGTATAGTTTTGGTGGCTCACATAGGTCTTCTAGACTATTGGAAGGAGAAATCAAGTTACCTTTATTCCTAGGATTAGAGTCAAAATCCTTGCAAAATAAAAACACAAAAAAAAACTAAAAAGAAAGTTAATCATAATTATATAGCAAGAAGTTGCTTCATCTCTTGCCTAAATGTTGCCCACTCTTCTTTTGATGGATACTAAATTGACTTGAAATAGTAGAATGCAAATTTTACTTCAATTTTATTTCTAGTGGGAAGGCTTTTAATCTTGGCTATGATCCTATATATCTGGGTCCTAAGGTCAAGTAATGGCTCTATTTCTTGCATTACATCATCTAGTTTTGGGGGGTATGACCAATTTTCTTTAGGTGAACTTACTTCCTTGCATTCTCTTAATAGTTGCATGTAGAGTTGTTCCTTCATGATGTCATTTTATTCATCATAAGGGGATGGTAACCCTTTTTGTAATAAAATATTAATTTATCTCTAAACCACATCATGGCATTATTTAATTGTAGTGCTTGTGCTTCACACGTATGGGCAACTTTTTCTTTGAGGAATAAAGCCATTATATTTTATGCTAGGCCTTCCATATCAAGCGTACTTATCCCTATGACCTCCAATTCCTCTTAATCTATTAGAGTCAAATTTGTCTTGCATACTTTGGCTTTCGCTACCTTATCAAATATTTTTTCATGATGTGCTCAAGTTTTTGTTGAACCTACGTCTCTACTTAGCCCATATTTTGATTAATTTGAATATCTGGTAAAGAGGATGACCCATATTCAGAATGTGATCCTAGTAAGTATTAGTGACCTTCTTTATTAGGTTTTGAAATCATTTCTTCTACTCTATATTATTCTTTTGGTTGATATATTCTCTCTCCTATTGTGTAATCTATTTCTTTATGCATACATTTGCCTCTTGCTTAATTAACTGCTTCAAAAACTCTTCAATTTGTCCTTCTTTGTTTGAAATTAGGGAGATTGTAGGTTGCTCTTCTAATCATTTGGATAATCCATCTACTTACTACTTGAGAGATTTTATCTCGACTTCAAAGCTTTTTAATATTATTTTAACCATTTTTTACTCTTCATCCATCTTCTCTATTTTGAACTTTTAACTGTTTATATCATATTATACAATTTTCCCTACTTCTCACCCAAATCATATATTGTCTTTGATTGGCATTTATTTGAGACTAAGGTTCTTTGTTACTATTTACCAATCCTTTTTATTCATTTGATCTTCAAGCTTTATTACCAGAGGATCTCTTCCAGAGACTTTGAAAGCTTCATCATGAGATTTGAAGTGAAAATATATTTGAGTAGAGTCCTAAAGTCTTGAAATTAACACCTACTTCTATTGATTTAGATGTTCCAATTGTTCATGTGAATCCTATAACCTTTGAATTTATTTGATGAGAGGCTTATTCCTAATGGAATTGTGTTGGAGAAGGGAATATTCATTAGTACAACAAAGGGTCTTCTCGTTTTTTCCATTTTATGGGCTAGAGGGTTCTCCTAGGTTGTTCTCCTTTCTTATAGTTATTGTTGGGGGTACTAGTTGCTCTTCCAAAGAGATAATGAGCCTTTTTAGAGTCTCTTCCCATTTTTCTTGATTTTCTTCTTTTGAGCCATTTATCTTATATGATATTGTCATCACTATGTCTTATGCATTCACTTCCATTAATGCTTGCTCCTTTTTTGTTTGAGTAGTAAGCCCCATTTCCAATTCTTGAAACTAGTTTATTTCCTTTTGCTCTTGAATTCTACCTCTTTCCTCATCTAATGAGGATTCCTATTGGACTATCAAATTTTGCTTCTTTAGTGGAGGCTCTTCCTTTAAGTCCTTCTAGGCTTATTTTTATTTAACTATTTTTTTGAAGCCCTTGTGACTTTCCTTTTAATCTGGTTGGCTACTTTAGTTTTTTCTTTTTCTACTTCAAATGGGACCTCCTCTAGGTGTTCTTGGTCATAGGTCATACTAGACACTAGGTCTTCATTTGGGTCCAGGGTTTCATATGATACTCTTGTTTGATCTATTTCTTGGAAAAAATTCCACCATGCCTTGATTTTATTTTGACTCCACCCTAGTTTTCTCAGCTTATTTTGCATGGAGGCCATAATTGTTATTGTCAGGTTAAAATATTTTTGCTTTCATATAGAAGATTTAATACAAATTTCTTTGGGGTTCCTATTGTAATAAATCCTAACTTTTTATTAAAGGAAGTAATCCTTCCTATTTAATCTTGTACCCTTCCAAATCATGTCTTATTTTGTGTTCAAATTTTCTAGAGATATCGACACTTTTCAGCCATGTTGCAAGTTCACCATCTGAGTCCTAACCACCTTAACCTCATTTCCAATTCTTTGATAGCCCTTAATTTTTCTTGAGTTATTGCTTCTAACAAAAATGGGAACTTATAGAATCCTACTTTGTTCTATCCACTTGCATATGCAAAATATATCATATCTGCTTGCCTTAATATTTCCATACATTCCATCCTATTAGCCACACATGTTGTAAGGATGAATACTTCACCTTTAAAAACAAAGATACGAATGATAATTCCTTATTAAAAAAAGTACCAATATCCTTTTATTGTGGTTTTCAAAATATCAACCAATTCATCTGATATTTGTTCAATATTTTTCTTTTTAAACTTGGCAATAGTGGGGACTACAAATTTATTTGAACAATTATGGTAAGGGGAATGGGGGTATAAAATATTTTGTTAGCTTCTGAGGATATATGCAGTGGAGAGATCTAACACAGGTTCTAATAAAATATAGTAAATATGAAATAAAGTGAAACAACAATATGATTGAAATATACTATAAATAGAAATGACAAAAATACAATGCAATATGGAGGAAATGGTCACTCCATTAATATGAGCTAAAGAGATACATTGTACTCCATAGAGGAGTACTAATACCAAGAGCTTGACATGAGCTTGATATGAAATTGATATAAAATTGATATGTAATCTATCACTATGAGACCCTTTATATAGGAAGATATATTTCTTGGCCAACACTCTACCTAGTTGTACAAGGGGACACATCGCACATTACAACTTGCACATTGCCACTTGTGCATTTATTACATTGCTTTAAGTAGCTAGATAACTTCCTCCTAAAGTAATATCTTATCCTAACTATGTACCTAAGGTGGTACATTTACATGACCCATGATGTAATATACACTAACTCTAACACCCCCTTGTATTACATTATTTGGGTATTAAAGATTTCCATCTTCAATATGGATATTCTTCTTAAGAATGGTCTTTGATTTTGTCAATTTGATTTTTGCTTTGGAGTCCTCCTTTATTAGGTTCATCTTCTTCCTCTTTAGCTTTGCCTTTGAATCTGGTCTCTGTGTTCTTATAGGTGGTAGTACTGCTGCTTGATTCCTGCAAAGATGTTTTTCCTTCTTTGTCCTTACTCTATCCAAAAGTTTTTGAACAATCTCTCAAGACATTAAGACAAGATCTCAAATCAGTAGTTCTTGAAGTATCAATACTGCATGAGGATATATTTTCTAAGTATGATTCACTTAGTTCTATTTTCCTTTTATAAGCTTCTATAAATCCCATTAGTTTAGTATTTTCTTTTTTGCAACATTTGTATGTAAGTAATGCCAAATATAGTATGCTTACAAAATCTAAGGGAAGTGGAATGTTATCCTTTTCATTTTCAATTGCTTCTTTGAGTTGAGCTTGTAGATAATGTTCCATGGTGTCAAACTCATCATCTAAGGCTTCACTGTGAATCAATTTAGAAGCAATATCTAAGTATGCTTTACCCTTTATAAGTAGATTCATGATTCCAATTTTTATGGCACTTGATTTTTCCTTTGAGAGAGTATTCATGCATTTGTTTGTTGTATTATTTGAAGTAGACATAGCTCTCTGGATTAGAGTATAGAGTGCTTTGATAGAGCTTGTATCTTATGTGATATATTCTTCTTACGTAGTATACCTTATGACTCCCTAGAAGTATGAGCTTAGATTTGATTGAACCTTTTTAGAGCTTAGGTTTTGTAGGCTTTCTTATATCTCCCTAGTTTGATTTAATTCTTGAAGAATTATCTTGTAGATGTCCTTATGACTCCTATATGGATTAAGTACTTGATAATCTTTGATGAATTCTATTATTATCAAGTTTTGTAGAATGCCTTATGTCTCCCTAGTGATTTTGGAAATGCTATATGGTAGATAAAAGTGCTTTTGAGAATAATAGTTCAATTTTGAGTTGATTTTGGAAATTTTTATGAATAGCAAAAATAAACTTCTTTTACACCTTATTACTCCTATTGAAATTAAGAACTTTCTATTTTTATGAGGTTTTAATAGTTGGATTTCTTTCATCCCTTTAATGTATTTCGAGACAAGTATACCATTTAATTTCCAACTCTTAATATTCCTTAATAAATATCTTTCTATAACCTTTAATAATTTGATATTTATTGTTTCTAATTTCCAATTACCTACTTTGATGTAGTACCTTATGAATCCCTAATATGGAATATTATAAAATAATTATTTGCAATAATAGAAATTCTAATTCTTCAAGTAGAAATCCTTATTTCTCCTATGTTTTGATATTGCAAATATTAGGCTATTTTAATAGATATTTTCCCTTTTAGTATTGCTTTCAAATATGGTTGATTTTCCTTAATGTTTCAACCTTATATTATACCTTATAACTCCCTATTAATGAAAGCAAATTTGATAAAGTAAAAACCTTACCTTTTAATGTTGTATTCCCTATGTATTCGATGCAAGTTTCGGATGTATATGATAGTACTCTTTAATGCCTTTTCCTTGAGTGCTATGGTGTACGTTGATTCACCTTTGACTTCAATATATTGGATGGTGGAGCTTCAAACCTAGACTTTTGGCCTCCCTTGACTACCTTGACCAGAGATTTTAATACTCTACACCTCTCTTTTAGACTACAATTCAGGCTGCTACGAATGTTGTAAATTCTACGACTATAGTGAATGCTCCAAATACTATCCTTCATGGTATTTGATGCATTTTATTTTATGAAGGTGTACTATGTGACAAGTGTCACGGTGGTTATCCTTGAGCATTTGAGATGCTTATTATTGTTGGCAATTTTGGGTACTTTGGGTACATTGCCTTTGCTCAAATGCATAAGTTGTCATTGATGTCAAGAAGCTCTTGAAGGAATTTTATTTAATGTCAAATAATTTGTTTTGATGAAGGTTACGGCATGACAAGTTCAAATGTTATTCATAGCATGGACAGTGAGTTTCCAAGAAGACCATAGTGGCCTATTTGCAAAAGATCAAAGAAAAAGACAAGTAAGAAAAGAGTCGCGATATCACGACATATACAGTAGGCAAGAAAAACAGTCACAATTTTGCGACATGTTAGAGGAGAGAGAAAGAGCTAGAAAAACTATCGTGATTTCGCAACATGTTGGAAGAGAGAGAAGAAGTAGGAAAAACTATCACGATTTCGCGACATGTTGGTAGAGAAAAAGGCAAGTGGAAAAACTGTCGTGATTTTGCAACATGTTGGCAGAGAAAGAGAGCAAGGTGGAAAGTGTCACGATTTCGTGACATGTCGCATTTTTGCGACTTGAAAAGAGCAGGAAGGAAGAGAAGGAAAAGTGTCACGATTTCACGACATATTGCAAAGAAGGTTGTACGGATGAAAAAGTATCATGATTTCATGACATATTGTATGAGAGAGAGTCCAAAAGAAAAAGTGTCACGATTTCGTGACATAATGAAGAAGAGAGAGTCCAGTGTGAACTGTCACGATTTTGAGAAAAGTTCAAAGAGAGAAAGTATCACAAAAAGTGTCACGATTTTGTGACATGCTGTAGAGTTTGAAGTGAGAACTGTCTTGATTTTGCGACATGCTATAGAGTTAGAAGTGAGAACCGTCGCGATTTCACGACATGCTACAGATGAAAATGTTCCAAGTGAGAACTATCACGATTTCACAACATGCAGCAAAGGAAAGGTTTTGAAGTGAGAACTGTCACGATTTCGTGACAGGTTGTGGAGAAAACGTACAAATTAAGAAAGTGTCACGATTTCATGATAGGATGAAGGGAAATCGTACGGATGCAAAAAGTGTCACGATTTTGTGATAGGCAGAAAAGAAAGCAGACGAAAGCAGAAGTGTCACGATTTTGCAATAGAAACTGAAAGCAGGTCTTCTATAGGTGAAGTGTCACAATTTCACAATAAAAGTAGAAAGGAAGGTTATGTAGACAGAAGTGTCACGATTTCATGACAGAAGTGAAGATGAAGTCTGTAGAGGCAGAAGTGTCATGATTTCATGATAAAAGTAGAAAGGAGGTCGACAAAAAGAGAAGTGTCGTGATATCACGACAAAAGCAAAGTTGATGCAGACAAAGACAAAAGTGTCGCGATATCACGACAAGAGCTTAGTTGAAGTCGACAAAGGCTGAAGTGTCACGATATCATGACAAAATCCAAAAGAAAGTGTACGGTTGCAAAGGTGTCGCGATATCACGACATGTAGTTTTGCGACAAAAGCTACAAAAGAGTTACAAAGGCATTTGAAGCCAACAAAGTTAAATGTAAGCCGATGAAGTTTAGGGTTGTGCAGCCGACTAAAGATCAGGGTTACAACCGACCAATATTAAGGTTTTGATATTGAAAGTGTTATTATAAAAGGCAGGTTGTTTTGAAGAGTTGGGTGTATCATTGTTGCGACATTCGTAGATAGAGCATAGAGTGAGAAGTTTGATCACCGAGAGCTGAGTGCGAAATTCGATCGAAGTGTGCAGAGTGAGCGAAGAGTCATGGCGAATTGTTCTAAGTGCCACTATGTTTGTGTAGACAGTGCAAAGGTTGCAGTTCGACCAAGTGCGGTTGTGTTTGCACAGAGAGAGCAGAGGGCGCAAAGAGCACAAAGGGCAAAGATGAACACGGAGTGTTGTTGTATGGGTGCAGAGTGTGCAAAGACAGTGCAGCTTGTGTGTAGAGGATTGATTTGTTCAAGTGTTGGATAGATCTGACAGATAGAGGAAGACTTGTACTAGACCAGAGTGTTTGGTACGTTGGGATGGACGTGACATAGAAGGGGAGGCTCTTAGGCTAAGCATTGAGGACAAGAGGTCTTCGATGGAAAGGAGTTCACGTGTGGCAAGAGGTAGAGGCAGTTGATCTTCTAAGGGATCATTTCCAAAGTAGAGGGGAAGGTATCTCCTTTGAGCAAAGGCTCATAAATTCAGATAGGGGAAGGTATCTCCTTTGAGTAGAGGCTCATAAATTAATATTGAGGGGAAGGCATCTCCTTTGAGCAGAGGCTCATAAATTCAGATTGAGGGGAAGGTATCTCCTTTGGGTCGAGGCTCATAAACATTGTAATTGGGAAGGATTCCCAAAGAACTTTGAGATAACTTTTAAAGAAAAGTTTTGTGGACATAGCCCAGCCATTGTGGGTGAACCACATTAAAATTGGTGTCACTTTGTGGATGAATAGATGCTTTGTAGCTTTGGGTATATGCTTTACTATTTGAAGTATAAAGGAAAAAGTGAAAAGAGGTTTTATATTTTCACCCCTCTCGATAAGTTTGTCTTCAATTGGAGAGTAGGTGCCTCAAAAAGTTTAAGATTGAAGGAAAATCTAGTAAAGAACATAATGGATCATTCAAGTGGCAATGTAGCACCTATCTAATGGGTCGAGGTATTTGGAGTGCAAGGATGAAGGTCATCTAATGGCACTTGGTAATGAGGTATGGGAAGTGATTGAAGATGAGTACATTTCTAAACATGGTCCTAATACTAAAGAAAAAGGCTCTACATCACAAAATTCAAAAGCAATGAATGCAACCGAAAGTCTTGGATCACAAAGTAATTCATAAATAGGAAATGTGGAAAAGTGAAGGTGGTTCATACAACAAATGCATTGAGACACTTCAAAGGTGGAACAACTCAAGAAGATGATGAAAAGATTAGTGACTACATCGTATGGATGAGGTTGTTAACCCATGAAAGACTTAGGTCTTGAGCTTTGAAAAGATGTTTGGATAAGATTTAAGACTCTTCCTAATAGATTAGTGAAAATTATTGAGGAAGCTAAAGATTGGATAAGTTGACAAAGGATGAGCTCCAAGAACTTAATTTGTTGAGAACCAAGTGAAGGTTGAGTCAAGAAAGAGTCACTCAATGCTACCAAGAAATCCAAGGGTAAAAAAAGAGGTGATGAGTCTCTAGTGATAAAGAGGCATATTAAATAAAGGTAAGTTCCTAGAAAGCACAAAAGGTGAAAAATATAAGATGTTTCAATGGAAAGTTTGGCCATATGCTAATCCAAGAATGAAAGTGATGAAGAAAATAGACAAGAGAAGGAAAAAGCACAAGCACAAGAAGAACAAAGATGAGCAAACAACAAGGAAAGAGGATTCTCAAAGACAAGAAGAGTTTATACCTAGAAAAAAAGTAAGTGTCTAGTAGTGATAGTGAAAGTTCTTCAAGTGATGATGAAAATGAGAGTTGTTCAACAAAAAAGGAAGAACAAAATAGATCATATCATGAAAGCTTAGATGTGGAAATTTTGGCACCTTGAGGATGAGACAAATAATGATGTTCAGTATGAGAGGATGCCAAAAACTATAAGGAAGATGCTGATGTTTTAAAAGGAGCACCCTAGTGATAAGAAACAAAAAGGCTTTGATGACAAAAGCAAACAAATAAAGGACTTGAAAGTGAACTAAACTCAGTGCTGAAAAAGGAAAGAAAGAAGAATGCTAACAAGGATAATATATGGGAGAGAGACAGAAAATCTGATCTCTATAGCTAAGACACAAGAACTCAAGGATAAGTTAGAGTCTAAGGTTCTTGAGTATAGTAAATTAGAACAAAAAATGGCTTCTTTGAAAGAGGAAACTAAAGAGTACAAATATAAGCTTTACAAGTTTCAAGATAGCTCCAAAAAGGTTAAGTCACTCATCAAAGGCAAAGAAAGAAAGATAAAAACCTGGTTGTTAACCACACAAGGAACAAGTTGGAGAGCAGAAGAGACCAAGAAAGAGCGAAGAAAGTATTTCAGATCAGAGTCCTTGAATGAAGAGAAAAAAAAAAAAGAATGAGAAGAAGAATTGGACCCAAGAGGTCAAAAAAGGAAAATTAGATGTCTAGGTTTGGCACACAATTGCAGGCCAAATGAAGAAGGTAAAGAAATTAGAAGTGCTAGTTATTAAGGAGCTACCTTGTCAATAGTTTGGGACAAGTTTATTGCAAGGCAAATAATAGGAAAAATTTAAAAAGTACTAAAAAATAACATTGTTACTTGTTATAATAAAGATAAGTTGCTTAAGTACAAAAATCCAGGACAAGGCATGGACAAGAACAAGGATGAGAAAAGAACAAGAAGAAGAAGAATAGGAATATGGACAAAGAGTTCAAGAGAAGGCCGACAAGGAAGTTATAGACGTGATGAGTGTGCCTAATGGGAGTTTTATCCCACCCTAATAATCACCTCATCGAGGGGGGAGGGACTAAGTTAAGAGGTCATCTTAGTCCCGAGCCCAAGGGACCCTTGCCATTGAGACAAAGGGGAGAGATGAGTAAGGGGGAGAGCTCAAGTGAAGAGGAAAGCTCAAGTTAGGGGAGAAAACTCAAAGGAAGATCTCAATTTAGCATAGTTGGTTTGTTTGTCTTGAGAAGTGTTTTGTGTGCCATCAATGACAAAGGGGAGATTGTGGAAGGGCTTGGGTACATTGCCTTTGCCAAATGTATAAGTTGCATGAGTCAAGAAAACTTGAAGGAGTTTGATTTAATGCAAATAATTTGTTTTGATGAAGGTTATGGAGAAAGTACAAAGGTTATGAGATGGGGTGAGTTTAAGAAGACCAAGTGGCATATGCAAAATATAGAAAAAGACAAGTAAGAGAAATAGTCGGATATCGTGATTATGAAGAGAGAAAAATACAATTTAGGTGATTTCATGAGCGATTGTGGAAGAAATATTGAGGTAGAGAAAAAATATCACAATTTAATGGGGAAGTGCAAAAGAAAAGTGTCAGAATTCATGACATATTAAGCGATTAAAAAGAGAGAAAGTAGACAAAGTGTCCCATTTATTGGATTGGCATCTGATTTTGAGACATGTTTGTGAATTTGTTCCAAGTGAGAACTATCACAATTTTGACATAAGTTTGGATGAAAAAAAACAATTTCAAAAGGATAAAACAAAAAATCTATAGTTGAACGATTCAAAAAAAAAAGAAGGTTATAGATAAATCAACGACAAAAGCAAGAAGAGGGGCGTGGAGCTGTGAGTCGATAAAGGCTGAAGTGTCGTGATATCATGGCAAAAGTGAATACGAAGTCTGTAGAGGCAGAAGTGTCACGATTTTGTGACAAAAGTAGAAAGGAAGTCAACGAAGGGAGAAGTGTCATGATATCACGACAAAAGAAAAGTTGATGCAGACAAAGACAAAAGTGTCACAATATCACGACAAGAGCTTAGTTGAAATTGACAAAGGCTGAAGTGTCACAATATTGCGATAAAAGCCAAAAGAAAGTGTATGGTTGCAAATGTGTCGTGATATCACGACATGTTGTAGTTTTACGGCAAAAGCTATAGAAGAGTTACAAAGGCATTTGAAGCTGACAAAGTTAAATGTGAGCCAACGAAGTTTAGAGTTGTGCAGCCGACTAAAGATCAGGGTTACAGCTGAATAAGATTAAGGTTTTGATCTTGAAAGTGTTATTATAAAAGGTAGGCTATTTTGAAGAGTTGGGTGTATCGTTGTTGTGACATTCGTAGATAGAGCGTAGAGTGAGAAGTTCGATCATCGAGAGCTAAGTGCGAAATTCGATCGAAGTGTGCAGAGTGAGCGAAGAGTTGTGGAAAATTTTTTTGAGTGCCGTTGTGTTTGCACAGACAGTGCAAAGGTTGAAGTTTGACCAAGTGCGGTTGTGTTTGCATAGAGAGAGCAGAGGGCGCAGATAGCACAAAGGGCAAAGATGAATGTGGAGTGTTGTTGTATGGGCACAGAGTGTGTGAAGACAGTGCAGCTTGTGTGCAAAGGATTTATTTTTTCAAGTGTTAGATAGATCTGACAGACAGAGGAAGACTTGTACTAGATCGACTGACTATGTTTGGTACAAGTTGCTGAGCTACTGTGGATGTGATCATAGAAGGCAGAGGTCTCTTAGGCTAAGCATTGAGGACAGGAGGTCTTCAGTGGAAATGAGTTCCACGTGCTGGCAAGAGGTAGAGGCAATTGATCTTCTGAGGGATCATTTCTAGAGTAGAGGGGAAGGTATCTCCTTTGAGTAGAGGCTTATAAATTCAAATAGGGGAAGGTATCTCCTTTGAGTAGAGGCTCATAAATTAAGATTGAGGGGAAGGTATCTCCTTTGAGCAGAGGCTCATAAATTCAGATTGAGGGAAGGTATCTCCTTTGGGCCGAGGCTCATAAACATTGTAATTGGGAAGGATTCCCAAAGAACTTTGAGATAACTTTTAGAGAAAAGTTTTGTGGACATAGCCCAGCATTCTAGGTGAACCACGTTAAAATTGGTGTCACTTTGTGGATGATATTATGCATTGTTTTGTTATTGCTTTGGGTATATTGCTTTACTGTTTTGAAGTATAAAGGAAAAAGTGAAAAGAGGTCTTATACTGTTCACCCCCCCTCTCAGTATAAGCTTGTGTTCTTCAATTATTGCTTGTAACAATTTTCTAGGTAAAGGATGAGCGTTACGATCTTGGATGAGATACCAACCTTCTTCCCTATACGTTTTCTTAGTCAAGCTTGTTATGGATGGGTATTCATTTAGGAAATGTTAGTGTATACTTCTAGGTGACAAGTTTTACCTTTCCTTTGTGCACGGGATTTCTACGTAATACTCTCCAACATATATTTGTAATACCCTTATTAATAATGAAATGTAACTAGCTCTTCCTTTGTTCGATGACGCTTGATATGAGTTGGTTCCAGCTGGAATAGTAGGCAGTGCCTTGGGATCTTGGAGCAACATTTTTCTAATGCTTGTGTGGATTTTTTGAGCTACTCCAATGGTGCTCCTTGTATGTACGTCCTTCAAGCTATTATGACATCCTTTTTGTAGATAATATTACCCTTTAATTTAATGCTTCTCCTTGCTTTTTTTGCTTGCAGGTTTGGCTATCCAAAACATAGAATATATGAGCCTTTTGAGTGGCTTTATTCCCTTGTGAGAATGCTTTTACACGACTGCCTTAGATTGTTTTTTTCCTTGTAAAGAGTATACCTTTTTGGAATATAGGACCTATCCTTTTTCCTACGTAGGGAATATTAGAGTAGTGCAATACAAATGAAAATACTTTATATATAAAATACCTTTTTGCACCTTCGTTTACAATATGATTTTTTGGTTTTATGACAACTTTTAAAATAGGTGATGGTAGATTTGATGTTGTCTCTTTTTCTAGACAACTCTCTTTGTTGTTTGGTGACTTTGGTAATAAAACCAAGCTAATCACCACTTATATAGAAGCTATTTTTATAGAAGTAATTTTTGCACCTTTTTTTTGTAAATAGCCTTTAGTGCACTTTAAATATGATACTCACTAAGTCTCAATTTGAAGCTTCTATTGCTGATTTTGATAGTGGATTTATTCTCCATTCCTTGGAGGAATATGATCTAATTTTGATGGCTTCTTTGGACCACAATATGTTGCAGTTTTTGTGCACCAAATAGTGTCTCTAAACACTTTGTTTAATCTGTCAATTTTTGCGCTCTCGATCCTTAACAATCAACAAACACAAAATAACCTTTTTGAAAGTAATTAGTGTAGTGCAAATGATCTTAACAATACTACCAATTTAATGCACTCACAATATCACCTTATCACTCCAATAAAATCTAAAAAAAATCAAATGCACTTAATAATATTTTGTAATTTTTAAGAGTAATCTGTAATGAACCCTTAATAAGTATTCTGCAAATTTTCGCTACAATCAATATTGTAGGATATAGTATTCTTTCTTTCTAGATATAAAATAGGTATATTATAATTTTCTTTCTATCAAAAATATCCAACTCCATTTAATATTTAAATAATCCTTAAAAATAATTCTTTATTTTTACACTTGAAGACTATAATGCAATCTATTATTTTACAATTTTTAATCCAAATATGGTGCTTAATGGAATTTGATAATGAAACCTAATTTGAAGTTCAACTAATTGTACCCTAGTTGCTTACCTTTAATGGATTTTGTAGATGATGTATATCTTGGTGTTTTGATTCACCAAGTTGCTACTTTATAGTAGATGGATACACAACTTCTTTGTTGGCTATCCCAAACAACTTTCTGCTTCACCAATCTATAGCCTCAAACTTTTTGTCTTGAGCCTTAGATTTTGTGGCTTGATCCTTCCAGTGATATTCTGCTTTCTATTGTATATTCATAGAACTCCTTTCTCTAAACTATACCTTCTTGTTGTGAGAGGTAATATCCAAATATCTTGGATTTTGTAGGCTTCTTCTGTTTGAATCTTCCTTCAAGCTTCTTGTTGAATTTTGACTTCAAATAGGATCTTATTCTTCTCAAGATTCTAATTTTCTTGAGGTATTCATTGGATTCTTCTTCTCATATTTGACACTCCTTGCCAAATTCTTCTTCTCTTGGGTTGGTTGTTAGATGGCGATAATTATCCCTAGTCCTTCACTATCAAGAGCTTATCCTTGGTAGTGAATTTCTCTAATGAGTTCTCCTAGGAACTCTTCTGATGATTCTTCTATGAGCTCTGCAATAAGGCTCTCCAAGCCTTCTTCTTTTTATTCTCCTTGAGACCTATCCAAGGTCTTTTATTTAGTAGCTTCTTTGGTCTTCCAATTGAGATAGTTTCTAAAATCTTCTACTTCTAGAAGTGTTGATGATGAGATTCTCTTTCTCATATCTTTGATTCTATTACTTTTGGAATTTAATAGGACTCTCCTAGTCCTTTTATTTCTTCCAAGAATGGAAGTCCTTCAATGATATCTTCTTTTGATCTCTTCAACTCCTTCTAAATGAAATATTTAATCAGTAAAGGAGATCACCAATATCCTATTTCTTAGACTCTTCTTTGGAGTCTTCTTCAAGAACTCCTTTCTAGAGTTTTATTCTAAATTAGGAAATTTTCTTATGAATAAAGAAATTTCCTCTTGAATTTCCTTCAGATATCTCTTCTTTGGAGTCTTCTTCTAAATTAGAAATTCTTCTCTAAAATTTTCTTCAGAATTAAGGCTTCTATGGCCTTCTTCTTGATCAAGGCTTCTATGGACTTTTTTGCTTCTACAATCTATAGGTATTAATCTGGAATGGAGATCACCAATATCCTATCTCCTTCTTAACTCAACTTTTAGAATCTCTTCTTCTTTGAGTCTACTATAAGGATACTATGGCCTTTTATTTACTTTTGCACTTTTTAGTATTGCAGCTCTTGTAATAAGACTTTATTCAAGGCCATTGAAATATTAAATCTTCTTCCTTGTTGTTGCAAGTGTTGGAATGATTCTAAGAAGATATTCTTCCTCTCTTATAGGAAGCTTTCCAACTTTTTCTTGAATATATTTTTCTTGCAACAATTTGTTAGAAACTAGAACTAAAGAATTTGTAATTCTAGAGATAATAATATTCATTAGTTTATTTGTCAAACTAGTGGCTTGAATGTTGAATCCTAGTCTTCACGAGTTTTCCTGCAATGATAGGGATTAATATTATATTCTCTAATATTATTTCTTTCACACAGATCATGATGTATTACATTCAATACCCACATGGATCATGCATATTAAATGTTGACAAGTAAAGAATGATAGGTATTAATATCATATTATCTAATATTATTCCTTTAACACGGATCATGATGTATTGCCCACACAGATCATGCATATTAAATTCCAACTTGTAAAGGCATACATACCTATAAATATATTTTTGGTTGAATACAATTATCATTTTTCATTGTACCATTCTTGTGTTCGCCTCTTGAGTGTTCTTCCCACATCATTGGTATCAGAGCAAGGTGCAAGGATTTTTGGAAAGTATCCTCTTCTTGAGACCAGATTGGTTTAGAAAGGAATGAGAAATCCAACCCCTAGATCTTGATGGGTGAACACTCTTTCCTTATTGTGAACACTTTTGAGCACTCATATTTTTAAAAACTCTTACCTGGGGTCCCTCTAGCTTCTGACCCTTAGCTAGCTAAGATCCCTTTGAATCCTGACCCTCAACTCTTGATCCGAGCATTTATCTTGGATTTATTATTTTCTAACATTTCTAGTGTTGCATATCCTTGTGTATTTGGAGGTGATCTAATTTTGGTGAGCTTTTCGTATCTAACGGTATGATGTCGAGTTAGACCATTTTGCTCAATGAGGTCTTTGATCAAATTATCAACATCATCATAAAACTTCAACAAATTCAAGCAGATATGATTACTAATTTTTAGTAGCTTTAAGCTAAAATCATCGCTTCTACTAATGGAGATCTAACTAATGAACCAAATCTCGAACTAGTTCTAGATATTGAAGAATTTGTAGCAACACTTGGAATTGAACCAGGGTCTCTGGGAGACATACCCAGTGTCTTACCATTAGATAATGTTTCTCTTGAAGATGTTTATATTGCAGATCAGATCCCTCAAGACATTGCAAATCCAAGCTTCCTAAAAGCCATTGTAGTTGAAGAACAAGCTACTCCCTCTATCACTGTCATCATGCCTGGTGCATATCATGTCCTACTAGTTCATCCACATCCTCTCTGTTGTCCTTTTCTTGATCGATGGCTCTTCTCTAAGATGTTGGTTTCTCATTTCTAGACATCAACACGTCACTTTCTAGTGTTTCTATGCATTTCATCCAAACTCTGCAAACCTTTACATTCACTACCGAAATCTCATTACTACCAGCCTTTGTAGATCATGACCCTCATTGAATAACCATTTTACGGTGATGATATCCTTCTTTTTTTTGTGACTCCGTAGTGTCTCTATGGCTTATTAACATTTTCTTGTTCATTCAAGCCTGATTCACTATTTTTCTGTATTGATCTACCATATTTCATCAATGACATC
Organism: Wollemia nobilis; assembly: GCA_028583015.1. NCBI lineage: Eukaryota > Viridiplantae > Streptophyta > Pinopsida > Araucariales > Araucariaceae > Wollemia > Wollemia nobilis. The sequence continues at coordinate 155,317 of JAQPPZ010008939.1, read as the reverse complement.
TCTTTTCAGTCTAAAGTAACTACTCAGGCCTTTGCTACATTCATTCTATCATTGTGCACATTTTTTCCTCTTGGTTGTAACCTTTCGTCTGGCGTACCCAATCACATTTTTGGTGGGTTTTCTTTGTTTCCTGGTGACAAGCTACACAAATATTTTCTGCTAGCTTCCACCTCAAAATCATGGCACCATTTGATCCTAGTGGTTGTTGCACATAATTTTGGCCACATTTACATCAATTAAATTAAATTAAATTAATTTTTTAATTTAATTTAAATTTTCCATCATTAACCGCATTCATTAAATTAAATTAAATTTATATTTAATTTAATTTAATCAATAACTGCCATAACTGTCATTTAATGCACATCAAAACCAAAATTTTCTTCCCTTTGGAATGCATTGGAGTCCAATGCTTCTACGATGGGGAGGAATGATAGGGATTAATATTATATTCTCTAATATTATTCCTTTCACATGGATCATGATGTATTGCATTTAATACCCACACGGATCATGCATATTAAATGTCGACTTGTAAAGAATGATAGGGATTAATATTATATTCTCTAATATTATTCCTTTCACATGGATCATGATGTATTGCATTTAATACCCACACGGATCATGCATATTAAATACTGACTTGTAAAGGCAAACATGCCTATAAATATATTTTTGGTTGAATACAATTCTTAATTTTTCATTGTGTCATTATTGTGTTCACCTCTTGAGTGTTGTTCCCACATCATGCAACTCTGTGTAAAGACTCTAGCCAAATATAATCTCAGGTTTTCTACAACGAAGATTTATTTTAGTCCTAAATTTTCTAATCTTGTTGACTATTGTGGCTATTTCTATCAAATAATCCTAATACCAGCATTTACTTACAGTAACACTCAATGGTAGATACTATTTGCAAATATACAGGCCAATAGTAGTAATGGTGACTCTCCCTATTCCTCTTGACCTACTAGACTTCTCTTATGATGGATGTAGATCCTCCTATCTTGATTCACCATGGCTCTAATACCATTGTTAGCTTTTAAGGATATATGCAGTGGAGAGATCTAACACAAATCCTAATAAAATAAAGGAAATATGAAAGAAAGTGAAACAACAATATGATTGAAATATACTATAAATAGAAATGAAAAAAATACAATGCAACATGGATGAAATGGTCACTCCATTAATATGTGCCAAAGAGCTACATTGTATTCCATACAAGGGTACTACTACCAAGATCTTTACATGAGCTTGATATGAAATTGATATGAAAATGATATGTAATCTACCACTATGAGGCCCTTTATATAAAAAATAGATTCCTTGGCCTACACCCTACCTAGTTGTACAAGAGAACACCTTGCACATTAAAACTTGCACATTGTCACTTGTGCATTTATTTCATTGCTTGAAGTAACTAGATAAATTCCCCCTAAAGTAATCTCCTATCCTAACTATGTACCTAAGGTGGTACATTTAAATGAACCAAATGATGTAATATACTCTAACTCTAATATCTTTATCCATTTTGACACATGATTTTCTTCCCATTTTCTATTTCCTTTTCTTAAAAATAATCGTTCAAATTTCCAACTATTCTGATATAGAATGAGGTGAACCAAGAATGAGGAGTACCTAAACTCTAATTTTTTTCTAAATTTTGATAGTCCTTCATGGATTTTTTGTACTATGAAGTTGCTAAAGTCAAGCACCAACGGTTTCTTCCTTATGCTATACCTTAATAGATGCAGGATGGAAAGCATTTTCTCTATTATTTATGAATAATTAGAGGATCCAAAAATGAAAGCTACCATACTCAGGATGTCTTTACGCTCTTGCACAAATATTCAGCTACTAAGAGGAAACTCAGGCATGGTGCTCACGATATTGGTGAGCTCTTGATTCAGACAACCCAACTTATCCTTAATATTCAAATAACATATATTTGTAGCTTATGGGTTTATTTCTACACCCTTTGATGTCTTTAACATTTTTGTATGGCATCCCATGATATAATTACCTAGAATCCATTATTTTACGAGTATAAAATTATTTTGAATCATGGTTCATATTTCCTCACACATGCCCTTACCAGTTCATAACAAGGATGAACTAGTGGAAGAAAATACCGAGAAAGGTCGTAACTCTACACTCTAGCTTCAAAAGCATATTTCTAAGCTTCCCTCTGTCTTCTTTGAGCCTACTATTTTAGCATCCTACCATCCTTCATTAGCCTAGGATCGTTAATCTCATAAATATCATCTTCAATGATCTATGGTTGTTTTTTGGTTTCTTATATCTCTCCCATATTTTTTTTGCAATTTTGCATGGGATATTCATGCACTTCCTTTTCTTCTTAGATTCATTCCCATATTGAAGTTTGAGGGGAAGCTTCTTACAATGTTGCTTTGTTGAGGTGAGAAATATAACCTTGCTTGAAAGTGTAGTTTTTATAAGGAATGAGGTCTCTTTTTTTGTTGTAGAAAACCCTTGGTTGATGTGCCTAGTTCTTTTATTGGTCATTACTTTCTCCAATCATGATCCAAATATGTCCACTCATTTTCATTCATTTGTATCTGTTATATGGTTCTCATGTTTTTATTTGTCAAGACAGTTGTTATTGCTTTTTGTCACTAATTAAAAAGCTTGTTTTGCATATAAAACAAATTAATTTTTTTTTAGAGAGAGACAACTCATCATGAATTTATATCTCTAAATTTACATTGATATGGTCCTGGGTCCCACACCATAATTGATCATTGACATTTATGATTGTTGTAGGTGTTGTTAAAAACTAGACCCTTTATTCTTGATGTCTCATCATTATTGGTGAGATACATCACTTTTTATTGCTTATAGTTTGCTTGGGTAGGGCCCACCTAATACTTTTACTTTGAGCTTGTTCGATCCTAAAAATATAACTTGAAAGTTACCCCTAATTTAAATTTTTGAAGAGTCTTGTAAAGTCCTAGGTCTAGGTTATTTTTGTTGAGTCAAGATTATATAGCTTTCATTTTTTGTAAATAAAAATGATCAACATAATTAAAATTGCTCCTTTTGTAAATAGTCATGTCTGATGACCCCTTGCAAATTTTTATCTTGCATGAAAGCATATATGTTCTTGCATTGTCCAAAAATTTCAAATTTAAAGTCATAAGTTCATATGTCTTGGTCTTCCAATTTTACAATATTTAGATCCAAAGGTCATATTTGAAAATACCTAACCATTGGCCTCCTTTTTAGTTTTTATTTCATAACCCCCCTAAGTCCAAGGTCCATCAAATGTCATCCCTAAGTCCCAAGTCTTTTTCATCCACACATCAATTTTATTCCTTTTTACTTATCTCACACTACCATAAAAGAGTCATGCCTAATTTTTCAAACAATAATGTTTCTGACCACCATTAATTCATGAGTCATTAGAACATAGAATGAAAAATTCCTCTTTCTACCCTAGCCTTTAGCTCCAAAATATAGGTCCCCAAAATATATTTCTTTCCACTTAATAGGCCCTAAAGTCATCATTCTCAAATAATTAAAATCCCCTCTAAGGTTTTATTCAAAATAAAAAGAACGAAGGACCTGAGCACTTTAGTATAATTGGAGTGGGATATTTGAGTGCTAAGATTTCATTGGGGTGGGAATTTTAGCCGTTAATATGTCATTAGAGTGGGATACTTGAGTGCTTTACTCTCATTAGAGCGAAAAATGTGAGTGCTTTAATATCATTGGAGTGGGAACTTCAGCCATTGTGATTTTATTGAAGCAGTAAGAGTAAACATTTAAATAGAGTGGAGGGCTCTAGCGATTTAATTTCACTAGAGAAAGAAAAATAAGCACTTTGATATTATTAGAGAAGGGAACGTAGAGTGCTTTATTCTCATTGGAGCAGAAGACTTCACCGCTACCATATCATTGGCTAGAGAACATGAGGTACAAATTTGAATAGGTAAGAATAAATGCTCTACTTTGATTGACTGAAGAATATAGTACTTTTCTCCAAAGTTATACGGGTCCTAAGCATGTAAAACCAAAGCTCCCCCTGTTTTCCTTGAATATTTACATTGCTTTATAAGGATTTTTACCTTTAGAAAAAATCGACTTCTATGATTTCAAACACCAATAATTTATACATTAGAGGCTTAGGATACTATGATAAATCTAAGGTCCATTGGATTTTCCCTGAAATCCTAAGTTATGCATGTTCTCCCATATATGGTTAAAGGACAAATAAATCATGTTGCATCCCCCTTGGAGTCATATCAATTCTTAAATATGAAGCCTATATCACATGAGATAAAATATGAATCCTTTAGTCTAGGGCCCCCTATTATTGTTAGGTCTTTTGCGCCCCTTTCCCCCCTATGCAATTTATAACGTTCATTACCTTGGAAGACCCCTTAAAATATCCTCTTCATATAGGTTATAAATTTACCCTCGATCTTAGAAAAATCCTTACAAATATTAAAATCTATACTTATAGCCTCCCAAAGAATGAATTTCTCAAAACCATTAAAATCCCTCATATGGTTTTATTCAAGTAAAAGAAGCAAAAGTCTTGAGCTCTTTAATTTTATTGGAGTGGGACACTTAAATGTTGTAGCACAAAATTCAAGCACTCTAACCTCATTGGAGCAAGGAAATTCATCGATGTGATCTCATTGATCATGAAGCAAGTGGTCCAGACCTGAGCAAAAAGGTTGAGTGCTCTGCTTTTATTGGCTACCAGATAAATGATTCAAATGATAGCTCCAAAAAAAATATCAATGGTGTAAATCCTAGTATACAAGATTAAGCAATCTATTTTGATTAGACATGAGGTGAATAGCTTAGATGTCAACACTAGAAAGGAAGATTGATGGCCTATTTTTAAGCAAAGAAACTCCAACATTGTATTTTAAATGGTTGTGAAATAGAAGTACCATATTAGAGTGCTTGATAAGGGATAAATAGAGTAGATTCAAGAGGGATAGTTTGAGCTGCATTTTAATTGGTTGAAAAAATGAATAGCCTCGATAACAACACTAACCAAGAAGCACATGGCCCATATTCATTTGAAAAACACCTGTACCCCAACGGGTAGTTGTAAGTTCATTTATCTAAATTTAAATTATTTTCAACTAAAAACTTAGTTTAGTTTATGTGAAAATAGATGACTAAAATGTCCACCAAATAGTCGAACAGAGTGGGTTCAAGTGGGATAACTAAAGCATTGCACTTTGATTGGCACACCAAAGTAGCACATGCATATTAAGGCATCCACTAGTTCATAAATCTAGCTAAACGAAGACGTAGAATAAGGAAGTCACAAAAAAAGCACCTTTTCAATAAAATGATAAATCAACCTAATTCGATACACTTGTTTAAAAAGGATATTGATAGCTCAACAGTCATCGATAAATCAGATCTAAACATGGTACAACACACTAGACAAGGATAATCCACACAAATAGCAGAACATAAGCACCGCATAATGACCATTAATATATTTGTACAAGAAAAATATGGTGAACCTCGACTAGCCAGCCAAATTATATTATTGAGAACAATTAAAGTCAACACATGTAGGGCTTACCATAAATACTTGCATAAAGCATTCAAAATTCACTCATAGAGAGTACTCACAATCAACCATGAGAAGTACAAGAGAAGCCACACCGAGCTATTGAATTCTAGAAAAGCTTCCAAAATTGTAGAGATGGCACCCAAAAGCACTTCTTGTTCTATCCCCATAAATGTCAAAGCTCAAATTGAAGGATTGGTGGAAGCTCTGCCTTATCGGTCACTAAAAGGAAATTATGTTGTAAGAGACCCCAAGGAGTTTGCAATAGAGTCAGGTTCAGGTGGAGAACTTACACCCCAACAATAAGAGGAACTTGAAAATATGGCCATATATATCTATGAGCCCATAAAAGAGGATAACCAATATCATGAAACACTACTAAAAGGGTTATTCAAAAGGATCTAAAATAGTCAATTCAGAGAAAGCCCTCTTTACAAAAAATGGGTAACCAATCTAGGGAAGTTGATATGCCCAAATGTTTACCACTCTTTAGAATTATTATCATGGTTAGCAGTTGCGTATAATTCAAAAACTTGAATAATAAGAGACCACACTAACCAGACTACCTTTAGAATTATGCCAGACAAAATAAAAAAAAATCTTCCAACTAAGTGCCTCCACCTTAATATTGGATTGACAAGTAATTTTTGTGCAAGCTAAATTTATGCTTGGTACTTCTTTTTACACTAGGTTTTTCAATTACAATGAAAAAATACCAGGAAAATTACCTATCCATAAGTCTGACCTTCACCCTTGGGCCAAAGATTATGTACACATGCTTAACATAGTACTTGGAAGCAAAGATTTATATTGTTTCAGTGAGGAATTTATGTTTTTGGTTGTTTAGTGAAATAAAATAAGGTAAATATCGATGTACAAATGGGAAAATATCATAAGTGATAACATAGACACTTAATTAATAGAGTTACAACAAGCCATTAAGGAAAAGAGAGAAATAATATCTTCCTTTTTGTATTACTCTTTTCTAATCCATATGATAGTGGGGCATATGGAACCACCCTTGGTCAAGGAATTAGGAGGGATAGAAGTTGCGGACGTTCAAGATAGACTTATCTACATTCATGAAGGCTAATCTAGTTATACTTACTTCTTCAAAAGATTCTTCCCAATAATCTATGAAATACTTTGTGGTTATCAACTTGGAAGAATTAATACTGGTGTAGCCACCTTTTTACATCTGAATAAAATAGGATATTTCTTCCTTGCAGAGGAATTCACATATATTACACTGTTTGGGGTCAAAATCCCACAAAAAGCACTACCCAAATTTTTTCCTATGTCCATTATTATCTTAGAAATCACAAGACAACTAGCAAAAGAGGTGAAAATGAGAGCAATAAGAAAAAAGGTAAAAATTTCCTAGTTGGACATTCCTTGTAGGTTAAGGCATTACATATATAGAGGCTAGCTTAGCCTTCTATGGGCTATCTAGGATATGGATTACTATGGATTTTTCAAGATTACTTGGAGATCCTACAATCTCGCTAGTCATTATTATGAATCGATAAAGAAGTTAAGCCTTGCCTAGGTCAATCATAGGGTATATGACTTTGAAGATGCAATGCAAGGAGTAAGTATAAGGAAGGAATCACTAGAATTGGTATGGAAGATGAGAGATAGACCTCATACACAGATAGAGATGGTGGGAAATTACCCTAGTGACTTGAGAATACTAATAAATGCTATAGTAGATTCAACTGCCCCACTAATTCTAGTTATTACACTAAAAGACCTACAAGACCCTTGCTAGAAATCATAAATCATGAGCCCAAACAAGTAGAAGTGTTGATGGAATTAATTGATGTGGTTGGAGCAAAAATAAAAGATCCTCCAATTGAACAGTCTTCCCAAAGCACTATCTTAGCTACAATCAAGGGCAAAGAGATAATTACTTCTTTCTCTACACAAGTTCAAGCCACTCCTTCTAAGTTATCCAAAGCATTTATGGCCTTGAAACAATGGATTGAAATTGTATTAAACAAACCTTAAGTAGTCCTTAGGAGTATAGTCATAGACAAGGAGGAGCACAAAATATCCCCATGCTTCAAAAAATCCAAGAGGTTGGAGGATTATCTAATTTGCTAAGATGACATCAGATCAAAATTGATTCTCCTCCAAGTTCCCTACGATGTAAAAGTCCTAAGCTTGAAATGGCCCCTTATTCAAATGCTCACAAAAGTATCACCTTGGCGGGTGTAGAATAAGAGGCTATATAATTTGAGCCTAATAAAGAAAGGTAAATCCAAGCTAAAGAAGAAGGAAGTGATCCTAATGCAGGATAGTATATAATTGAATAACCCAAGGAAAAAAGTATCCATGATACACCTACTACCACTATTGAGATCCCTCTACTAGACAACGTGAAAGAAGCATATATTAACATAGAAAGAGAGGTAATACAAGCTACAAGGGACCCAATTTCCACGATGAAGTTAGAAGTTATTGCACATACACAACTTACTCTCACAGTAGCAAAAACAATTGATAAGCTAAAAGCCAAAGTAACAAGGGTAGATTAGTTACAGATAAAATTTGATAGCCTTAGACAGCAAATATCAAATACTCAAGCTATAATATCTACAACAAAACCCTAGATAATAATAAAAACATCGATTGTTCAGACTTCCTATCTAACTACAACAAAGAAATGAGAAATATTTTGTAATATCAACATGATCAAAAACTATGTGGATAACCTAGAACATATTTTGAAGCAAGCAAAAAAGAGAGTGAGCATCATATATCCCATCTTCCAACATTTTGAAAAGTGATATGATCAAATTAGTGCAAGACAAGTAACTTTAGAAGATGGCACCTCCACTTTCTTTGTCGAAGAGTTCATAAAAATGTTAATGTTTCTAAGAGATAGGCCTAAATGGAAAAATTAGGCTAAAGAGGTAGCCAAGGTTATGCATAATGGGTTGGACTCAAAATGTACTTGTAAAAAAATGACGAATCCTAATCAAAATCAAGGTGAATCATGGGGAATCCTAATAAAATTAAATCAAGCATCTTCATACCAAAATGTGGGGTATTTGAAGCCCTAAAATGTAAGGTCATATTTGGGTCTAATTTTGACCTATTAAATCATATTATAACTTTATAAAAACACCACCATTAGATCAAGCTTGAAAAGATCTTTCCAATGAGTAGAAATATGCCTATGTTTGGATATATATTGTGGTGAATTGACCCTACGAAAAAAAAAATTCTAAAAATTTTAGGCTAATGGGCCGACGTCGAGGATCCTCATATTCATCAATTTCCAATTTTGAAAATCCTAATATTCGTCCAATTTGTGAATATTCACCACTGTGCATAACCTTAGAGGTAGCCACAATGGAAGAAGAGATAAATGGTGTACTGAATGAAGAAGGATTTTTCCTCTAGGAATGCTTACAGGTCTCTAATGTTGAAGACTTGATACTAAATAGAATTCAAGACTTTGATTGTGACCTTGATAATGAGTCAAACTTGTCCAAGCAAATTAGCTTCATAATAGAAATAGTTGACCATATTTGTAGTTTCTCTCAGGAGAGTAAGAAATGGTCTGAAAGCCAAAAGATCAAAATAATGTAAGATTTGAATATATTGATATTTATTATGACCTTTGCTAAGGAAGCATGGGAAATCATTGATATAACCTTAATGGACCTCTAGGATAATATGAATAAAGGAAATTCAGATTTTTTGTACCAACTATCTCCCAGAAAAAGGCAATCGAAGAAGGGTAGAGCTTAGAAAATGACAAAACTGAAGAGGTCAAATAGAATATTATTGGGCCAACTATAGAAGAAGACAAAGGATCAGAAGAAGGTGAAGACCTAGGGATATGTCAAACCTAAAAAACACACAATTGTACTCCATTTTCAAAGCCTAGCACAATCGATAATATAAATTTAATTGTACTATAGCACACCCAATAAATCAAAGGCAGAGATGTCACCACATGGAAGAATCTACTGAGATAAATTGTAATAGAAATAAGGAAACCCAAGCCTACAAAAGGGACAACTACAACCAAGAAATGGATTAAGATTTTTGCATAGCCATTTTGTTAGAGGTATACTGAGAGTGCCCTTGTCTTCCCATTGTATTCCTTTTTGTGTTTGTCTTCTTTGCCACCTCTTATTCCTCCCATTTTTATGTAGGTCTTTATAGGGCAGTATTCAGGAACTATGATTTTTTTTACCTACTAAGTCAGAGGTTTGGAGACCTTACTCTTACCACATTAGAATGGGAGGGTGAAGAATTCTTGTTACATATTCAGAATAAGAATTCTTATTGTATTGATTTAAAAGAGCTCTATGGCAATTCAAGCCAAGCTCTCATTGTAAAACTCATTGATATTGATATTAATACAATTCCAAGTTTCTTCCCTTTGTCAATTCTTTGTGTTCAGTCTTGTATATGTATATCTTTTATATATTATATAATTTGAAGGTATAATTGATATTTTATTTTATTGATAACTAATTATGTTTGTTATATTATTTGAATGAACATAATTGACTCAATATCTCCTTTATTTTTCTTTCTATTACATTAAATAAATTAAAATATTGCTACAATGGCCCAAGGATAAGGTGCTGATCATATATTAAGGTATAATTAAATATTTATGCAAATATTGGTCAAAGAACAATAACTTTTATATTTTTTTATCTGGATGAACATGAGCATGCGAAGAAATATTGTAATATCACTTCAAGGGTATCTGTTGGGGTAAAAACATTGGTTAAATTCTACATTGATGTCACATCCCTTTCACTTAATTGTCAACCTAGGGATGCTCGTAAACTTGCGATGGAATAGATAGAGATTTCCTACAATACCTCTGATATGAGTCCATTAAACTCTATATTTTGGAGGGTGTTGTTGTATAGCATTCATTTCAATCTAAACCACTTAATATTTAGAAAAATAAATTGCAGGAAATAAAATCACACCACACTTGCAAAAATGAAAGAAAACAGTAAATAAATCAAACTACTAAAAATAATCAAATACAATAATTATAGGAAAGTAAAGGAGATGGGAGGAATACTAGTAAGGAGTGGGTCCAAGCTCTAGTAGATTCCACCCGGTTAAATACGTACGTCAAACTTCAAATAAGAGAAATTTGAATGAATTTTATTGCATAAATGGAATTACATTACAGTCTGGTTCTTTTGCTATTTTTCTCCCCCTTTATCATAGAAGTCCTGTGCATTTATATATCGCATAGGTTTCTCTATTGCAATATTTAGATTATTGTTACAATAACAAATATCTACTAAAAACGTGATTACAATAACAACACACCAAATAAGAAAAATTCAATGTATTCAAAACATATTTTGTTTATTGCATTATTTATCTGTGATTTGGTTAAATCAAATAGCTTTCAGTCTTATCTCATCATCATCACTCGTGTTCTACCTTCAAGAAGTCATTACTCTATATCATGCAAAAAGAGAACAACTGACGTGTTCATCGGTTAACGGGAGTTAGGCACCATCAGGTCAGGAGTTAGGTGCTTCATTCTACTTACATGGAGTCAATTGTCTTTTGACTTCATCAACGAAAATAAGCTGCCTTTCCATCGAAATATGGGAGAAAGGTGCCTTCCCGTCGAAGATGGGAGTAAGACGCCTTATCATCAAAATACTAGAGTAAGGCACCTTCCCATAGAAATATGGGAGTAAGGCATCTTTCCATAAAAATACGAGAGTAAGGTGCATTATCATAGGAATATAAGAGTAAGGTGCCCTTCTCTTTCATGGCTAAACTCCTTATTTAGTATTCATTGAACTCCCCTAAAAATAGATGATGCCAGGTCCAAGTGGGACCTCGATGTAATTATGCAAAAATCAACGAAAATGATCAAATCTACACACAAAGCACACTTTTCATACAAGTTATGCAATATAAACAATTTACCATTAAATACATATAAACATTCATAAAAAGTACAAGTCTAATATAATAATGTTGCACAAGATATTAGAAACATATACAAAAATATGAGTAATTCTAGTGCTCATCATCCCCCCATGCCTAAGGATTGGCATGTCCTCGTGGTACCTTGTATTGGTAGTCCCCTCTTATTTATTCCTTTGCTTCCTCTTCTTAGGAGTGGCATTGTCTTATTTCATATCACTAGGCTTCCTCTTCTTGGTAGTCTATGGGATACTGGCCTCTTTCTATGGCTTCTACTGGCGTGGGCTACACCTAACTATTTTGCTAGGCCCAACACTTGTGCTTGGTGGCTTTGTGATGTATGTTTTTTATCCTACTTTTTCTTGCATGTAATATCCTGTAAAAATAGTGGCCCCTTTCTGGAATGTAGGCTCTACCTCTTTCTAGAGTTGATGATATTGAGGTAAGGGCTCTATGTTTGGGATACCTAATTTTTCCCATAAAGGGATTTAGGATTCCTCCACTACCTTGACCTTGTGTGACTAGGCCACTTTAGGAGGAAGCTTAACATATTCAGTTGTTTTGTACTTCCTTCAAAAAGTGGCTCCTTGTTGGCTACTTTACCTTGGGTTGTAGCTACCTCTAGGCCAAATACCCCCATCTCTTGTAAGTATCTTTTCATTTTGGAGGGCTGATCTCCAATAGACCCATATATCTCCTAGTGCTTCTTAGGAGTAGGATTAATACTAATCCCAAGCTCTCTAGTCACCTTTTTGAAGGCCTTTCTTACCTTCTTTCCCTCCTTAAACTCTTCTTTGAGCTTATCAAACTGCTCCTATTGTTTGGTAAAATCCTTTAGGGACCCAACCCATTCTTCATTTGAATCAAGGGTTGGCTTGGTTTTTGCTTTTGCAACACTGGCCCTAGTTCTAGGCTTATTTACTTTTACAAGTTCTAGCCCTGGTCTTAGGCTTTTGTGTTTTTACAATCTTGGATTTGGTTCTACACTTCTGTTGGGGTGCCCTGGTTGCTTTCCTCTTAGACCTCAACTGCATCGAGTGCTCCAGGGTTGTTGTGTGAGGAGGAATTTTATATTTAGGTGTAGGTGATGTTGTTTTCTTGACGCCAGAGGGTTTAGGTATCTGATACTCTGGTTTTACCTCAGCAAACATCCCTTCAACTTTCTACTCAGCTACTAGTGTTTCTTCTATAGGCATTTCTTTAGCTTTCTGCTTAGCTACTGGTTTTTCTTTAGCAGGTATTTCTGGCACTTCTTGCTCAGTAGCTATTGTTTTGATAAGTGACTATCCTACTGATTTCTCTATAGAGTGTGTTGATTATTGAGGTTGTATTGTCTCTGCCTCAACTTCCTACTTCATCTCTTCTTCATCAGGTTGTTGGTTATGGGCTGACTACTCAACCTCTGCTCCCTGCTCCATATCTCCTTTAGATTGTTGGTTGTGAGCTAATTGCTCACCCTCATCTTCTAAGACCTCAATTGTAAGGGACTCTTTTTGCAATAGGGGGTCCTCCTATTTTTCATCAGATGTTCTGGTAGAGGTGGATGAAAGTTCCCCTACCTCAACTTCCTCATTTCTGGCATCTAACTTGAATGGGCTAGAAGAAATAACTTTCTCCACAGAGTCTAGAGAAGTTGTGGGCACTTCCATTGCCTAGTTTGTTTGAGTAGAAGCATCCACCTTTGTTATCTAGTTGGCCTTCAGCTATTGGTTTTTCTATTTTAGTTGTTGCATAGTTTGTCGTAGTTGATGTATGGTGTTGCCCAATTCTAGATGCTTTTCTACAATTGCTTTCCTAGACACTTTAAAAGATGTCTTCTCTGCCTTAAATTTACCTTCCCAGATGAAGACCTACTATTTTGCTTTCTACAATTATTTCTATAGACTTTATTGCATCTTTTGGAAAGATATTTTACCATCAGATAGATTTTGTAGCACCTAGACTGCGACCTCTTCTACGATTATCTCACTTTATTCATCCTCGCTAGATGGACTGTGGGTAGTCAAGGATACTAAGTACTTCATACTCCTCCTAGTTCTTGGGTAGTTAGCTATCTGAATAGGGTTAGGGATTCTCTACCTAACATCTTCATTGAATTGTAGAGAGGCAGTCAATGAGGTTTACCCTACTTGCCCTTCGATTAGGTCATCCTAGAAGTTGGGTGCTTGTTCTCCTATAGGCTCCTCTACGATTGATGGCTCCTAGAAATCAAGCACCTGTTCTACTGTTGGCTCCTCTAAAGCTAGTTGTTTCTAGGAGTTAGACACCTTGGCCCTCTTCTCCTCTACTTCTGGTACTTCTCTGTGTGCCCCTATAACTGATTCTTGTTGGGAATTAGGTGCTTCGATCCTCTCCTCCTCTACCTTTGGCACTTCTTTGTGTGCCCCTTCAGTGGACTATTTTTGGGAGTTAGGCACCTTGGTCCTCTACTCCTCTACCTTTGTCACTTCTCTATGTGCCTCTACATATCGAATTAGGACCAAAATTATCCCATTATGTGCTAGGGCAGAGGTTGTTCCTACCTGGTATCACTTGGCTTTGTCTTGTAGAGCACGGGTTAGGTAGAATATGATGTTAATATTTACTCCATGTAGTAGGTGGCTCAAGAACCTCATATGGTTGGAATTTAGGTGTGTATACTTGCCTGTGCAAGTAAATAACCTAGCCACCTAGTCAAAAATTTGCTACTAGAGCCCTAAGAGGTCATGTTTCGGCAACCCCAAGCATGCTAATTCTATTGGTGGGTACTCAAGGAGTTCTATCCACTCAGTCACAAATTATTCCTTGTAAATATATTACCCTATTTGATGGAAATTGATTATAGTTGCAACATACTCCTTTGTGATTAGAATTTCCAGTCCATGTAGTCGAGTAACTTCCTTGTCCACAGACATAGTGAACTCCTCTACTACTTCCAAGTCTTAGTTCTGGCTGACCAGTCGATAATAGTCCATCCACATGACAACATTGAATTGGTCTTGAACATCTTTGTTAATTAGTGCCACATTACAGGGTTCACTTTTATTCTGACTATGGTTCGTTGATTTTCCTTCCATTATGGAAATTTTGATTTGTGTCTGCCTCTACAACTTTTCTCTATTCTCTGGGTTCATCTGTAATTTTTTTATTGTTTTATAGTTCTGACTGTAACTATATGAAGGTGCCTCTTCATTTGTGGAGGTAGGGGCATTCTGTTTTGCATGGAGAACTATGAGGATGGCCTTTCCCAATCGATTTTTGATATGTCACATTGAACAAAGCATGATGGTTGTATGTTTTTGCCAATGTTGTGATGACACTATTTTCAAAAATGTTCTAATTATGAAAATCATATGCATCTAACAAAAAATCATATACATACCTTATTGGTGATCTGTGCATACCAAGCGTGATGATGATCATGGAGTGTTATGATTCATTGTTTCATGACAACCAAAATGATTATGTATTCTCCATGTGAGAAATTTCTTCAAACTATTCTTCTTGGGTACTTCAAAAATATTCATTCGAAGTCTCATGCTAAAAATAAGAAATATCGATGATCTGCATGGGATGACACACATCCTTGTGTTGATTGCTTTAGAATGTGTTGAAATCCTCCATAGGATTTTGTAATAATTTCCCATGAAATATTTGATCTTTTCATCATGTGGGATGCTGACATGGCTTCGATCGCTTTCCAATACCACTAAATTATTTGTGTCGCATACATGCGCTTAAATGGAAGGTAGGTATATTTTCACTGAGAAATAGGTGCCTTAATCAAAACGTAGATAAATACCTTACTTTAGGTACATGGGTTTCAAGCACCTTTCTAATGGGAGTTAGTCACCTTCCTCTAGATATGTGAAACTTAGGTGCCTTTCTAATGGGAGTTAGGCACCTTTCTGATGGGAGTTAGGTACCTTCCTTTAGATACACGAGATTTAGGCACCTTCCTATAAAAATTTAGGCACTAAACCCTGACATATGTATCAGATATCGGTATCAACTTACTTGATGATAGGAGCCTATCTCTAGTGGATGGTAGATAGGTGCCAATATGTCACTTTGAAAAACTCTCAAGTCGGGTATCTTTATGGGAATTAGGTGCTCTCCCTCATATATAATAATTTTCAATGAGAGTTAGGAACCTTCCTAATGGGAGTTAGGTGCCTCCCTACAGTTGAAAATTTAGCATCTGTTGGCATGTTCTGCAGTCAACGCTTCCTAGTTAATCAGACCTTTCAGCCCTTCCTCCTTCATGAGCTCTATTAACAGTTGCTTGTCCAAACATTTAGATGGACTTCTCTCTTCTTGCAAATATTTCACACCCGTGTACATATATGGATTGTGACCATCCCCTCAAAATGGGAATAATCAATCTTCTACTCCTAGAAAACTAGAAATTATGTAGGTTCATGGATCCTGTGTCTGTTAGGCCTAGGTCTCCTAGGTTGTCTACAACATGCATTCAGGGTATTATACCTAAAAAATCTAAAAATAAAAACTAAAAATTAGTAAGATGTAGATAAATAGAATTTATGCCTGATAGGCCTAGGTTTCCCAGGCTACCTACAGATTGCACTCAGAGCACTGTACCTACAAAACATAAACACAAGCAAAGAAAGAAAAATAAAAGAAAAAAATGTTCTTATTTTTGGATGGACATTCCTACCCACTGACTATTAAAATTTGAAATATTTTGATCAGATGGGGTCTCCCCCATGCCTATCTTGGACTCCATCACAATATTTTCAGATATGTGGTAAGGTCGCAACCTATGATTGTTAACTATCAATATGGTGTTGCTGCCATCAATAGTTCTGATGCGCACAACACCATTATTGATCAGTTCAATCACTTAGTAGGGCCCCATCCATCATTGCATCAACTTACATTTTCGCTCCTAAAATTAAGAATCATATAGCAGCACCCACTCTCCTACTTTGAACTACTTTTTCCTAATGTGGTGGTCGTGCCATTGTATCCTTTGTCTCTAGATGATCTTTGTTCTGTGTAGGGCATCTAATCGGTGTTCATCCAACTAATTTAGTTGTTGAATCCTCTCTTTTTGTGCATCATCCAGACTTAGGTTCAATTCTACTACAGTCTTGAGGGTTCTAATTTCAAACTCAATGGGCATCATTGCATTCTTTCCATACACCAATTGGAAAGGTGTGAAACCAATAGTTGTTTTCCATGTAGTCCTATAGGTCCATACTGCCTCTAGAAACCTCATAGCCCAATATTTTCTATGTTGTTGTATAGTTTTCATGAGGATATTCTCCAACTCTCTATTAGTAACCTCTACCTATCCATTTTCTTGAGGATGATAAGGGGTAGTCTTGTTATGCCTAATTATGTACTATTGCATGATTTATTGAATCAACCTTGAGGTGAATTGGGGATCCTGATCAGTGGTGATCTCTATGGGTACTCTAAACCTTGTGAATATATGTGAAAATAGGAAGTCTACTATAGGTTTCTTCTTGGAACCCCTCAGTGCCTGCACTTCAACCCACTTAGTTACATATTGGTACAAACCAAAATATACCTTTTTCCTGCTGACTATGGGTTGATTGACCCTACAAAATCCATCCTCCATTTATCAAATGGTTCAATGTGAATGTGTGGTTGGAGGGGCATCTCATCTCTAAAAGTTGGTATGCCCATCCTTTGGCATTGATCACACTGATTTGCATATTTGGATGCATCCTTGAATAGTGAGGGCTAGTAGTATCCGGTATATAATATCTTAAATGCAATCCTTTTTCCTGTAAAGTGGCCACCACAAGGTTCATCATGATAGGCTTTAAGGATTTTTGAAAACTCATGCTCAGCAACACACCTTCTCATGATTTGATCAGGCCCTATTTTAAATAGACAACCATCAATCCATGATAAGGTTGCACTTTTATCGATTAATGTTCACTTTTCATGAGGTGAGAGTGTAGGGGCTACTCTACCAGTGGCTAAATAATTAGCTATATATGCGTACCATGGTTTTGGTTCACTTAGAGATAAAATACGGTCATCTAAAAATTGGTCTTCTATAGCTGAATGGTCTGGAGGTGTCAATCTTGACAGAAATTCTGCAACTACATTATCCTTATCTAGTTTGTCAATGATGGTAACATCAAATTCTTTTAGGAGTATAAGCCACATGATTATTCATCCATTAATTGCAATTTTTTCATCAAATATCTAATGGTTGCATAGTCAATGTGTACAAAGACCTTGTACCCTGTAATGTAGTGGTGAAATGTTTTGATAGAATGGACAACTACAAGGAATTCCTTCTCAGTGACGGTGTAGTTGAACTCAGCCCTAGTGAGATGCTTTTTGACATAGTAGATGGCATAAAAATCTTCACCATCCTTTTTTCCTAGAACTGTCCCTATAACATTGTTGGATGCATCAGAGTATATATGGAAAGGGATGGCCCAGTTTTGTCCTTGTAATGTTGGAGTAGTGATCAAATTCTCCTTTATAATCTGGAAGGTTTGTTCACACTCCTCTATCAAAAAAAAACTCTATATTTTTAGTCAGTATATTATGCAGTGGTCTAAAAATTTTGTTGAAGTCTGATATAATCTTCTGTAATACCTAACGAAGCCAAGAAATCTCCTAACATCTCTATGTGTTGTAGTACTAGGTAGATATTTAATAACTTCAATATTTTTCTTATCCACTCTTATTCCGATTGTAGAGAGGTGGTGCCCCATAAACGACCCCTTATTGCATCATCATGAAGCACTTCTTATTGCTCAAAGATAGGTTGGTCTCTTCACACCGCTGGAGTACACATTCCAGGTTGGTCATAGCCTCTTCAAATATTTTACCATACACAATGAAGTTTTCCATGTATATCTCGACTACTTCTCCCATAATATCAAAAAAAATGCTCAGCACTGCCCTATGAAAAGTGGTTGGTGTGTTGCACAGATCAAAGGACAAAACTCTATAAGAAAATGTACCCCAAAGATAAGTAAATGTCATATTGTCTTGATCTTCTTATCCAATATGGATCTGGTTATACCCACTAAATCCATCCAAAAAGTAGAAGTACTTCCATCCTGATAGTGTATCAAGAACCTGGACAACAAAAGGCAATGGGAAGTGGTCCTTTTTAGTTGCTTTATTCAACAATCTATAGTCAACGTACATCTGCCACTTTCTATTCTTTTTGGGTACCACCACCAAAGGTGACACCCACTCACTATTAGATATGGGGTAAATAAATTTAGCTGACAAGAGTTTTTGCAACTCTACCTTGACTCTCTTTCATGGTGAGGTTCATTCTTCATTATGGCTACCTGATCGGACTTACCTGTTCTTCCAAGTAGATTCGATGGGTACAAGTCTCCAGAGTGATCCTTCTCATATTTAAATAGTTCCAGGTGAAGGCTTGTTAATTCCTGGTTAGTATCTCCTTTAATGTTGTCAGTTGAGTTGGAGTCGTCTCAGTACTGGTATTCAACATTTTTTCGGACTCAATCTGAATTTGTTTGACATGGTGATCTTGGTTGCCTACCAATGGTGACTTTGGAGAGATGTGGGAGGATTCTCCATGGAAGAAGTTTGTGATAATTCTATCCTCATCAACCTCATTTTCCAACTCCATCAATGCCATTATAGGCTACACCATTGATAATGTTCCATCATCTTGATTTTCCTAAATAGGTTCTCCTAATGCATCAACGGACTGTGCAGGTGGAGAGATGGTCAAATTTTTAACATTCTGATCATCTAAAATAGTCATATGTCCATTTTAGCAACTTATATATGCATCTTTTGTTGTCAGTCAAGGCCTTTCTAGGATGAGTGGATAGCCCCCCAATATAAACTTGGACTATAGTACCAAAAAGTCTGCTAGGTATTCTCATGCATCCACCGTCACGATGATATCTTCTAACATTCCTTCTGGTGATACAGTTGATCTGTCAACCAGTTGCAAAATAGTCTTGGTAAGCTTCAAGCTTGTGAGCCTAAGCTTCTACATGGTCTCCATTGGCATAACGTTTATGGATGCTCCTAGGTCCACTAAAGTGTTGGCCAGCGAGTGGCCACCAATATTCACAGTCAGGACCGAGATACCTGGGTCTGCATATTTTGGGTGGTAGGTATTTCCAAGCATCATATAAACTAGTTTTCCTACCACATTTATATTATTGGATGGATTTTGGCTTGGCCTTCTTAGACATAGTTCCATGATAGCATTAGTGTAAATCGGGACATCTCTTATGGCTTAGAACAAAGGGATGGTCACTTTCAAATTTTTTATACTTGAGAGGATATCAAATTTTGGCTATATTGGATTTTTGTGCTCCTGTAACCTTTTGGGAAAAGGGGGAGCTTCTTCTTTAGTATTCTTAGTACTTAGTTCCTCATCAACCTCTTCAACCAGAGTTGATTCTCCTATTGTAATATGTACATCCTCCTATTCTATTAAAATAGGAGCCTCTACTCTTAATTATCTACATGATCTTAATTGTACAGGATTGCAATTCCTAATATTATACATGGAAAACACCTTATTTTCCAATTGATATGCTTGCTAGTTTATATTATTATTGGGATTGATTGTAGGTTGTGTTGGGAGTTGCATAGGCCTCACTACAGGGAGAGTTGGTAAGCTTTCTTGTAGTAGATCCTATACTGCATTTGGTGGAGCTACATTCCATGAATAGTAGTTCCTCCATTGTTATCCTAGTTTTTGATATGGCATCCATGGGTACTGATTAGAGAATGAGGCTCCCTAGAAGGTGTTCATCTAGAGCGATTTTCCCCATCATCCCATATTGGGTGGTTGGGCCTACCCTTGTGGCATGTAATTTCCCTCTCTGTAGGGCGAAATTCTTGCTAGCATATTCCCCATAGTAGGTTGCTACCAGTTTCTCTGGTTTCCCATGAGGTATGCTTCTAAAACTTTAGCACTCTCTTTGACAGTTGGTAGCTTTGGGCATAGTCTGGTCTTGTGATTATTTTGACAAACAACACATATCCTGATCTTGTCTTTAGGATATGCATTCCTTGCATGCTTTCCTCTATATTTTACATAGTAGTAGGCCAGCGCTACCTCATTCTCTTTCTTCTTCTTTGCTAGTAGGAGAGTATCTATTTACAACACTAGGGAAGACATCATTTTGCTCTTCAAGTCCTCCAACATGTTGCCTATCTCTGTATTTTTGACTGAGGCTATTTACTTAGTGATTCTAGAGGTAGGTTTACCTTTTCTTAGAGAACAATTTTGACATAATTTTTGGATGTCTGATATTTAATGTTGGTAAATGTCTCCTCCTGAAATTATATTCAGCACTTCTAGAGATTCACTGTTGAGTCCCCATAAGAAGATGCTTTTGATGGACTTGTCGCTTAGCTTCGCATGAGGAGATCTTTGCAAATTGAAACTAAATTTGTCCTAATACTTCTCCAATGATTTGTCTTCCTTATACATCATGTTAATGACTTCCTCTTTGGAATCCCATGCTCTACCAAAATCTTAGTATTGCTCTAGGAAGAGTCTTTTCATCTCCTCCTAGGTATTTATCTGCTTGTTTTCCAAGCTAATGAACCGGCGTAAGGTTGAATCATCCAATGTTGAAGAAAACAACTTCAACTTTTGGATGTCTATCTTATAATCCACATATCTGCACAAGACATCAAAATTAAACAAAAATAGATCAGGGTCTTCTGTTAGGAATACTCTGAAGGTAGGAATATGGGTAGAAGATATGTTCTTTATTTTTGTATCTTCCCTGGCCTCTTCTATTGAGAAGCTAAAGTTGGTTGATATCTCTTCTACCTCAATTATTTTTCAAGAAATATGGTCTCTAGATCTATTGTCCTTGAAGAAGTTTCTAAGTCCTTGTATTCATTATGAGTTTTCTGCACAAGAATCTTCAAATTAAATGATGAAATGGTTCCATCCTCAATAGATTTCCATTGCAGATCCTCTTCAGATATGATTCTTTTAAACAAAGGATTATGTATTATCTACTCTTCACTTAGGTTTAGATAATTGGGTATGAAAGAGCTTTGTGTAAAAACTGGGTGTTCAGTGTAATGCACTAGTCGAAGTGACTGTGGGAACACTATTTCAAGTTCAAAATCTACAACTGGTTCATAAATTTCTTGAGTGTTTTGCCTTCAGAAAATGACCGTCTAGTCCTCTCTTTCTTGGTGGACTCATGCTAAATCAAATGGTAGATTGTATTAGAATTTTTGCAGATCTGGGTATTGTAATGATGTCTACTATTGGCACATCCCTCGAAATGGTGCCAAAATATTAGGGTAAAAACATTGGTTAAACTCTACATTGATGTCACATTCCTTTCACTTAATTATCAACTTAGGGATGCTCGTAAACTTGTGATGGACCAGATAGAGATTGCCTACAATACCTCTAATATGAGTCCACTAAAATCTATAGTTTTGGGGGTTTCATTGTATAGCATTTATTTCAATCCAAACCACTTAATATTTAGAAAATAAATTGCAGGAAATAAAATCACACCACACTTGCAAAAATGAAAGAAAATAGTAAATAAATAAAATTGCTGAAAATAATCAAATGCAGGAAAACATAATTAATAAAATTGAAATGAAATTACAGGAATATAAAGGATATGGGAGGAATACTAGTAAGGAGTGGGCCTAGGATCCAGTAGATTCTGCCTGATTAAATATGTACGTCTAACTTCAAATAAGAGAATTTTGAATGAATTTTATTGCATAAATGGAATTACATTATAGTCCAGTTCTTCTGTTATTTTTCTCATCCTTTCTTAGAGAATCCCTGAGTGTTTATATATGGCAAAGGTTTCTCTGTTGCAATATTTATATTGATGTTACAATAATAAATCTCTACTAAAAATGTGATTACAATAACAACACACCAAATTAGAAAAAATTGGTGTATTCAAAATATATTTTATTTGTTGTGTTATTTGTCTACAATATGATTAAATAAAATGGCTTTCGATCTTATCTCATCATCATCACTCGTGTTCTAACTTCAAGAAGTCGTTACTCTGTTTCATACAAAAATAGAGCAGTTGATGTGTTCGTCGGTTAATGGGAGTTAGGCGCCATCAAGTCAAGATTTAGATGCTTCATTCTGCTTACGTGGAGTCAATTGTATTTTGACTTTGTTAATGGAAATAAGGTGCCTTTCCTTCAAAATATGAGAGAAAGGCACCTTCTCATTGAATACGGGAGTAAGGTGCCTTATTTTCGAAAGATTGGAGTAAGGCACCTTATTTTCGAAAGATTGGAGTAAGGCACATTCCCATCAGAAGATGGGAGTAAGATGCCTTTCCATTAAAATATGGGAGTGAGGCACCTTCCCATCGAAATATGGGAGTAAGGCACCCTTCTCTTTTGTGGCTAAACTTCTTTAGTATTCATTGAACTCATTTGAAAATAGATGATGCTAGGTCCAAGTGGGACCTCGACGTAATTATACAGAAAACAACGAAAATGATCAAATCTACACACAAAGCATACTTTTCACACAAGTTAGGCAATATACACAATTTACCATTAAATACATATAAACATTTATAAAAATTACAAGTTTGATATAATAATGCCGCACAAAACATTAGAAACATATACAAAAATATGAACAATTCTGGTGCTCATCAGTATCCTAACCCAACTTAGCCTATTTAGAGTTAGTGTGATAATATTTTTCCAAATTAAAGTGGTAGATCCACCAAAGTTTGTAATACTGCTTGTGGTCAAGAAGTATTATGTGGTGTGACAACTAAAATTAAAGGACACTGAAAAATTCCACAATAGATCCCCTTATTTTTATTTTAATAATGTGCTTTCATATGTCCATAAAGGTGGGTGGGATAGTTCCTTTAGCCACACTATCCCCAATATTAGTTTGGACATTATTTCTACTTTCTCGACCATCAATTGAGTCATGGTGATAGGTCCTTCCCTCACACATTTCTCATATAAGCTTTTTTCTTCAATGGAATTGTGTACTTGTGTGCTTTCTAGCTGAGACGATCTTGATTGATTATTTTTTTGATGATTGGGAGAATTCTTTTCTTCTTTCATTTCCTTATTACTACTATTTCCTGCATCTCCTTCAAATTTTATAACAAAGTCATTCATGATTAATGAAGCCAACTAGTCCCACTCTATGATTGAATGAGGAGGTAGAGATCCATATTTTCCTAGCACTTCCCAGTTTAGAAATGCTACCAATAATCCTAAGGCTACATCCTATTCCATTATATTATGTGGATGGTATATGAATACCAGTTCCTTGAGGTATAGTAGTGAAGTGCTCTAGCCTTTATTGGAAATATTGAGTAGTTGAGTTGTCATTGATGTCAAAATTTACATGAGGTAGTTATAATTTGATGATAAAGAAAGCATGGTATTCAAGACACATATAGCAAGGTTTATTACAAGGCAAGGTAAATATTATAATAAGGACAAAAAAAAATTTAAGAGGGCTTTAGAAGGTAAAGTTTAATATCAAAAAGCAAGAGGGCCAAAGGTTTAATAAAAGCCACTTGGGATAAAGGTTTAAAGGCTAAAGGTTCAAAAGAAAGTATTATAATATTTATTAAATATTATAAACCCTTGGCAACCAATGTTTTTGAAAAATCTCCAATGCAAAATCGTGAGCCAATGTATTAAGACAAATCAAATTTCATATTAATAAGGGTAAATTTTTCATTAAGCTAATGTTTGGTGTGGAGAAGCGCAAATCAAATCCGTTCACATAGGTTTCAAATTTGGCACATGGATATAAGAGTGCAATTGTTCATTGGATTGGGAGTGCTTCATTTCCCAGCTATCAAGTATATCGATCATTGTTGTTCATGATCACTGATTCATTGATGTCTGGAGATATTTTTTGTTGTTGTTTGAAGGAATCTTGGTCACCATTTAATGAGAGGAGCACATAACTTGTTAAGTGAGTGAATCCACCATTTGAGAAAATACTTGAGAATATTTTGAAGTGCAGTGTGCTTTTCGATTGAATGTCATGGTAGGAAAGAGAGTGCAGTGTGCTTTTCGATTGAGCGCCATGGTTGGAAAGAGAGTGCAGTGTGATTTGTTGAGCGTCATTCATTGGTACTTTGTTTGATATTATTGGATGTATTGGTTGGAGTCCGTGGATCACAATTGCTCACTATTGTAAGTACATTTCATTGCAGGTCATAAGTGTTTGGCTTATCATTTGTGAAAGTCTCTAGTTGTCATTCAAAAAAGAGTGCAGTGTGTTGTGTTATCTATTGAGCTTTGTGTAAGTCCTATGTTACCACTCGAAAGAGCCCGATGTGTTATTTGTTGAGCACTATGAAAGTTTTATGTTGTCTTTTGGAAGAGCTTTGTGTGTCACTTGTGAGTCCAGTTTCGTTATCTCAAAGATAGTCCATTGTCTCCTATTGGAGAAGTCTTTCATCCTTGTCCGAAAAGTTTTTCATTGTTGTTTACTCTTGCAAATTGCTTTGGCCATTTATGATACATTGAAGGAGTTTTATGCCTTGTAAAAGTTATTGACGTTTGAGAGATATGTTTTTGGATAAAGGAAGATGTTGGAAGTGTTTTAGGGTTTTTGAAAATGTTCTAGAGAAGACCTAAAAATCTTAGCTAAGAAAGTGTTAACGTTTGCATGCATTGGAAGTGGAAAGGACAAAAATTAGGGTTGAGCGCTTCATCCATTGGAAATCGAATTTCAAGTGTAGTATAAGATCATGGGAGAATATTGAAGTTCCATTCAGTTGGTTAGCCCAAATGGTTACAAGCAAGGTTTGGGCGCTAGAGGTCAAAGGGTCAATTCTCATCCGTGCCAACAAATTTTTGTATGAGGTATTTATAATGTTTTGATTAATATTTGAAAAAGAGTTATCAGGGTAATTGATATAAAGTCTTTATATTGGCAAATAGGAGATATAAGGATGTGTATGGTATAAAGTCTTTTATTGTGCAAATAATTGATTACAAGGATGTATATTATAAAGACTTTTGAGTTGCATGATTGAAAAAGAAAATATAAAAGAGATTGTTGCATATGAGAAAAGGAGTCATAAGGTGTATTGAGTTTTATTTGTTGATTGTACTCTTGCATGATATTTTGAGGGGTTTGGTTTATTATTAAAGGCTTTACTTTGAGAAACCAAAAGAGAGTTGTGAAGCATTATTTTTGGCCATTCTTGTGCATCATTGTTGAATGAATTTGTGAAGCATTTGAGCATTGGTTTGAGTGACATTGAAAGTGGTTGAGCAAGAGTTAGAAATTAGTTTGTGAAGAAATTTGTGCATGGGCTTTGAGGGACTTTGTGAAGAGAACATATTGAGCATTTGCATTGCATATTATTATTTATATGTTCTTGAAAGAATTATGGGTAGAATATGTCTAAATTGCCTAGTTGAAGAAAACATTTCTGAAAGAGATACAAGCATTGTTTTGAATATCATTTGTGTGCAATATTTGGGATTGGTTGAGCATTTTTTGTGAGCAGAATTGAGTAACATTGAGAATATTTGAGCATGTGTTATGAGCATATTTGAGCATGTGTTATGAGCATATTTGAGCATGTGTTATAAGTAGATTTGAGCATGTGTTATGAGAAAATTTGAGCAAGCCTTGTGAGTAGGCTTGGAGTGGATTTGAGCAAGCCTTGTGAGTAGGCTTGGAGTAGATTTGAGCAAGTCTTATGTGTAGACTTGGAGCAAGTTTGAGGAATATTTGAGCAAGTATTGTAAGAAGACTTGAAGCAGATTTGAGATAAATTTGTGCATGTAATATGTGTAAATTTGGGACAGATTTGAAATAGATTTATGCATGTAATATGTGCATAGTTGAGGTAAAGTTGAGATATATTTGTACATGTAATGTATGCAGATTTGAGATAGAGTTGAGATAGATTTGTACATGTAATGTGTGCAAATTCAAGATAGAGTTTAGATATATTTGTGCTTGTAATGTGTGTAGATTTGAGGTAGAGTTGAGATATATTTGTGCATGTAATTTGTGCATATTTGGGACAAAGTTGAGATAGATTTGTGCATGTAATGTGTGCATATTTAAGACAAAGTTGAGATAGATTTGTGCATGTAGTGTGTGCAGATTTGGGGTAGATTGAGTAGATTTTCTAGCAGAATTTGAAGCAGACCAGAGCAAATGGGATAGAGTTCTCCTGTGGATAGAGGTCCACGAACTTGAGCATAGGGGATTAAGATCTCCTTTGGACAAAGGTCCATAAACATTGTAATAGGAAATTGGTTCCCAAGAGATTTTTTGGGAAAATATAGAAGAAATATTTTCTCCGTGGATGTAACCCACATTGGGTGAACCACGTTAAATTTGTGTCTCTCATGTGTGTGATGATTTATGTATTACCTTGTTACTATTGTTGATGAGATTGGTTAATACTGCTATGAAAATATATTACAATTGTTAACATTGGATAATATTGTTTGGGAAAGAAAAGTAAAAGTTTATATTTTACTGTTCACCCGCCCTCTCAGTATAAGCTTGTGTTCTTCAGCCTTTGCCAGTGTACTATATTTAAGATATGACAACAAATTTCAATAGTATGCTTTGTTCACATACCTCTAGGCTTCTTTTGTTGATGCAAAGTTACTAGGTGAATGAAGCTTCTTGCTTCTCCAAAGGTAGGTAGATAGAGATCTTCAACTAAACCTCGATTTGGTATCTTTAGTAACAGCTTCTTATGGTCTTCATTATGTAGTGGAGTTGCTAGGTGAGAGAGGCATTTTAGCAAGCTATAAATAGACTAAGACCCTCACCAAGTCTTAATCCTACTCCTTGTGATTCTAGGACCAATTATGTGTCATTGGGGTCCCATTGGTCATGTCATTAAACTCTCGTTGTCTATGATTATCCCCACTCAAGACAATTGTGCCTCATATCCGAGTGTCATAGTGGCTATGGTCAAGTGCACAAGGTTCAGCTCAATCGGGGGTCTCTTAGAGTTTTTTACAAGGATGACTCCTTGTTAAAATGTGATCTTCAAGGTGCTTGCTACTCTACCAAGGGGAAAGAGATGCAATAAAGTAAATCAAACTCAAAAAATATAAAATAAAGGAAAAGTAGATGGTGTGCCAAGAGATTCGCTAATATCTTTCTCCAAAAATAGGCCTAAACACTATGTAACAACTATGAACACTTTCTCTCCTTCACATAGTGAAGAGCAATCAAGGTCTACCAGTTATACACCCATGTGAGTAGGTGGGTCCACTAGGAGAGCCAAGCTAATAAGTGACTCAATACAAAAATAGATGTAGGCCTCTCACACACACATACACTTAGCACACTTGATATTCATGTAAAATAATACAAACACACATACATGCACTTCCATGGTAATACATGCAAAGACCAAAAAATAGACATAGGCTTCCATCTATATATAGATGAAGATAAACTCTTATATAGATTGTGCCAAAAGTGGGGTTCGAAATTGCCCACAAGCCACTCAAAGAAACAACTATTTTTCCAAAGAGAAATGAAAGGAAAACCTACAAACACATGAAATTACAAACTTGTTGATAAACATTACAAAGGTAAGACTACTACTATTTATAGATTTACAAGGGAGGATTTTCCCTCCAATTTTTTTGCAAATAGATTTGGCAATCCCATCTACTTTTTCTTGGGGTTTTGATTATTTAATGATGTACTTCCTTGACCATGATGATTGTTCAACATAGGACTATCTGAGCCATACTTCTTCTTGAATGCTCATTTGGGACAATAATTGAGGTCATCTTTGGGTAGGTGGTCTTCATCTCTTCAATAAAGGAAGTCATTAATTTTGCTCAGCTATCCTTGTCACTTGATTTAACTTAGTCACATGTGTTTGATTGATCTTCTCGTACCTCTCATAGACTGATTGGGAGTTTTCTCCATCACATTTCACTATCACTCACAAAACTTCTAATATTGAGATTTATCTTGAAGGCAGGCTCCTTTGGTGCTTCCTTGGCCATCTATTAGGACTTCTGTTGAATGATTATAGAAGTCCTGACCATAAGGAATTCTTTTGAGTTTTCTCTCCATGAACTTAGAAAAAAATGCAACCATTGGTTATTGGGATTTTTTCTTAACTGCGAGCGGGTAGTGGTGAACCACTATGAGAGGCCATGATGCAAGAAGATGTAGCAAACAAATTCTAATATGTAAATATATGTAATTTTGACTAAATGCTAACGCTTAAAGATTAATTTGATCCCCCATACAATTAAGACTAACTATTTATTTCTTTATTTTTTATTTATTTTGTTAATAATTAAAAAATAGAACCTATTTTACATAGACAAAAAATAGAATCTAAATCCTATATGCTTAAATAACAAATATTGGGGGGGGGGGGGGGGGGGGGGGGGGGGGGGGGGGGGGGGGGGGGGGGGGGGGGGGGGGGGGGGGGGGGGGGGGGGGGGGGGGGGGGGGGGGGGGGGGGGGGGGGGGGGGGGGGGGGGGGGGGGGGGGGGGGGGGGGGGGGGGGGGGGGGGGGGGGGGGGGGGGGGGGGGGGGGGGGGGGGGGGGGGGGGGGGGGGGGGGGGGGGGGGCGGGGGGGGGGGGGGGGGGGGGGGGGGGGGGGGGGGGGGGGGGGGGGGGGGGGGGGGGGGGGGGGGGGGGGGGGGGGGGGGGGGGGGGGGGGGGGGGGGGGGGGGGGGGGGGGGGGGGGGGGGGGGGGGGGGGGGGGGGGGGGGGGGGGGGGGGGGGGGGGGGGGGGGGGGGGGGGGGGGGGGGGGGGGGGGGGGGGGGGGGGGGGGGGGGGGGGGGGGGGGGGGGGGGGGGGGGGGGGGGGGGGGGGGGGGGGGGGGGGGGGGGGGGGGGGGGGGGGGGGCGGGGGGGGGGGGGGGGGGGGGGGGGGGGGGGGGGGGGGGGGGGGGGGGGGGGGGGGGGGGGGGGGGGGGGGGGGGGGGGGGGGGGGGGGGGGGGGGGGGGGGGGGGGGGGGGGGGGGGGGGGGGGGGGGGGGGGGGGGGGGGGGGGGGGGGGGGGGGGGGGGGGGGGGGGGGGGGGGGGGGGGGGGGGGGGGGGGGGGGGCAAAAGAATATATTTTTCCATAATGGTGGAACTGTTGCTAGTCAACATAAATATTGTTAGTGCTATTGCTTTTTAATGGCACTATTGCTTGATTTATAAAATAGACAAAAAAGATATAGTTAGTGGTAGAGAGATCTATCTGACCTAGCAGAGGAGGTTAGACTTCCTTGAATAGTAATAAAGCCCCTATCTAGATAGACAACGATGGTTAAAATGATAGAATACAAGAAATAAACACCAAGTGGTGAAAGCACCACTAGGTTATGATAGTGCTATTGATTCTTTCACTTAGTGTGTGTGCTTTCACTCTATGTAAACCAGAGAACAATAGCATCACTGACAAATAGTCTAGTGGTGTTTTCACTTCTAAGAGCAAAACAACAAAAATCAATACAAGATGAACTAATATTATGATAGTTGTGGTGAAAGGCTCTAATTTAGGAGCATAGAGTCCTTATTAAGCAATAAGAAATAGAGTTTTACTTGCTTAAGATGGAAGGTAAATGAAAAAAATGAAAGACTAGTTATATGTAAAATACAAAATAGGCTCTAAGTGTAATAAAATGAATCTTAAAACTACGAACACAAGGAAGATCCAAAAGTAAATAAAGAAAAATAACACAACCCAAGACACAAGGTTGATTTTCCCTTGTTAGAAGTTTGCTAGCTTTCTTGTTGATGACACTTGAATGCTTGAACTTGTGGGGTTGTATGCTTGATGTTGTGTGGTTGCTTGAGAACTTGTAGACTTGATTGCTTAGAGAAATATTGGAGACTTGCTTGGATCCTTGCAAGAGTGCTTGAAGAGAGATTACAAAGAACAAGAACTTAAATACTTGCGAAGATGACCTTCATAAGATTATGGAAACATTTTGGTATAACCTTACCATTAAAAATGACAAATACCTATGATTCTAGAGATATTTTTATAGAATTTTGTTACTCTAAAAATCTTGATGAAATCATCATCCTAGTTGCTAGTTTTATAGGTAGTCATGACACCTTGGTAGAAGAATTACATTGAATATGACAAGATTGCAAAAGGTAATAATTTGAAAATGTATCAAAAAACCATTAATAAAAGAAGATGAGAATGAAAATTCTTGCACTTGGGATTTTTTGCAAGAGCTATGGATCAGATTTTGGGGATTTGGATCATTCATGTTAGGCGGATGGAGAGAGACAACAAGTCAAATTTCTTGATTCTGGTACATGACAACCAAAATATCTAGGAGGTGATAGAATTGGTGGTATTTTTACCTCATGACTATTTGAGATCAAGATGAGTAAGAAAAGGTTAGTTTGCAAAAGCACCACTAGGTTTCAAGAGTACCATTGATGCTATCACTTTTGGAGCAATAAATGCTCTAATTCTAGGAATAAGGAATGTTGATTTAGTTTGGATGATTGAAAGGATGCTTGATGAAGGGATTGGAAAGCTTTAAGATTAGCTATGCACTCAAAATTGGGTGTCTACAAAGGCTAGACTAATTATATTTTGCTTTATAAATAGGATGGGTAAACAATTCTATATTTTTATTCAGTCAACTAGTATAGAAAAACACACTAATCTATAATATCTCTAAGGGAAAGAATTTTAGTGTGATGTGAGCATCTTTTCATATATTCATTCTAATGGTCTGAAACTCTTTAAATAGCTATGTATGTCAATCTTGTATTAAATTCTTTATCTATTTTATAATTTTAAATTTTAAATTTACACATCAAAATTTTATTAAATAAATTACTACAAATAACTTGCTTTGTTCAAATATTATATTTTCTATTTTTATATTTCATATTTTAAATTCATTAAATAAATTATATATAAGATTAAAATATTTTTTAAATTTACACTAAAAATTAACATGTTAATATTTCATTTAAAAACTATAATAAAAATAAAATCTATTGTATATTATTCCATCAAAAAGGAAAACTCCTAGTTCTTTATCATTATATATATGATAGGTCTAAGAACATTATATTACATTTTGGATCTTCCTCTAGTATTATTACTCTTAAAGTACACAATTATCAAAAATTATCATGAAGTACTCTCCAAATCATGTGTTCCAATACAAACTAACATGGACTGCATTATAGATACATGTAAGATAGACCTACTTAATTGAGATCCAGTTAAGAAAAATAAATAGATCCTTGTAAGCTATTTCAATATTGTATATAAAGAAGTAAGAGAAAATGATAGAGAGCTATTGACAATTTACAAACCAAATGTCAGTATTACATCTCAAATTTGGTAAGATTGACAACTACATATAGTCAAAATAAATGGGATATATATAATCATATTAAACACATGAGAATAAAATGATAAAGCAAATTAGAAAGAAATACATTTTTATATTGAATGCTCTTAAATCATAATTTAAACAAAAATATAATGATATCATCTTATTAAGTAGAGTGTGAGTTGAATATCATTTTAATGGATTCATCTGGTTATTGATGGTTTTTTTTCCACTAATATAAGATTACACTCTAAATTTAAAAAAAAAAAACTTAATAATAATATATGGCATAAGTAGTACAATCTAATTCTTAATAGAGTATAGTAAAAAGGATATGACATAAAACTATTTGCATCAACTATTAGTAATGTCTTTACAACTTTTCACATTACTTTATGTACAAGACTCAAGAAATTACAAGAAGACTTCCACAATGCTAGAGAAGATATTAGTGGAAAGTCAAAACTTAGAAGTTCTCAACATGGTGTTCAACAATGTTTTTGAGACATGAAATAGCTTTTATTGTATTTGAAATACCTCAAGTATATTTCCCTAACATGATATATTCAAATACCTTCTTCATCACTAGGCTTGGTGGAAATGATGTAAGAATCATTATCTTACCATTGAGGCTCAAGCAAATGAAGTGGCTAAATAAGATATTGAAAAGAAGCCAAAAGCAAAGAAACCCAAAAAGCCTTTCAAGATGCTACTTTTTAGTTTTCACGAGGAGAGATACATGGTGGAGTTTTGTTGATTGAATTTTAACAATATTGAAGATAGATCCAAAAATGGGGATGTCAATGTTGCTCTCTTCATTACATAAAGAGTGGATGACTATGATGGTGAGGCCTTGAAAGCATATGTAGTTTTTCGCTTAGTATATCAGACATTCACTTTTTTTAAAGAGTGAATTGTAGATTTAGGGCCAACCCAACACATGGATAAGCATCACCATCTCCTACATGACTATAATGGATAGAATAATGAGGAGTATGCGGTCATTGGCGATGAAACTTCCTTATGGATACCCATATGTGGTGAGATGATAGTTGGTTCATCCTTATTTGGTGAAGTTATTCATTTTCTAGATATGGGCCCTAATTTTCTTTCTATTTATTGCATCACTCATACAAATGAAAAGGTAAAATTTTCATTGGATAAATGGGTGGATATTTATGAAGGTTTTAAGATAGTTATTTCAAGTTATTATGATGAGTCCAATCAAATGTACAAGGTTGGTGAGTGTCCCTCTTCTTTGTCTTTACATAAGACAAGAGACCTTGTGGATATTATGGATTAGGTGGATGACACTAGCAAGCGATGGTACTATAGGATTGGACAAAATGGATAAGGATCCTTGAGGTATATGAATCAACATTAGATGGTCAATGGTATTCCTGTTATTTTTCCCTAGTAGCATTTGTGAGGGGTGCATTTTCGAAAATTATCACTAAGAGTCCTTCCCCAAAGGAATAATTAGACATGCTACATGTCCCTTGGAGCTTATTCACAATAATATTTTTAGGCCTATGGGATCTCCATCTCTCTCTAATAATAAGTATTTTATCATATTTATTTATGATTTCTCTAGGTGTATTTGTTTATACAATATTTACACTAAATATGACGATTTTAAAAAGTTTAAATACTTCGGGGCTCTTACAAAAAATCATTATTGAGAGTATGATAAATTGCTTGAGTGCTAAAGGAGGACATAAGTATGTTAGTCATTCTTTTAATGTTTTTTTGCTCTCCATGGAATTTATTTTCATAGGACTATTCATGACAACCTAGAGGATAATGGATTAGCTAAATGAAAGAATGTGGTTATCATGAATATGGATACATATATATTGCATGATAATCATATAAAACACAATTTTTATGGTTAAATAGTGACTTGTATAGCTCATATCATAAAAATGTTTTGACCCAAGTCATTGAACGTATGATTTCTCTTGAGATATTGAAAGAAAACAAGCTTGATGTCTTCAATTTGTGTATCTTTGGATCCATTGCATGGGCTCATATGCTTAAAGATACATGGAACAATAATGATGCAAAGAGCCATTGTTGTATTATTATGGGCTACTCTAACAACTCTAAGGCTTATCATTTGTGTGATCCCATAAAGTGGGATATCATTATTTGGAGGGATGTGATCACTGATAATGAGATTACATATGCTCCTTTTAGACTATTTCTCATCCTTTTGGAAAATGATTCTTTTTTTAATTTTCTAATGGTTCTTGTTCCCCCTTTGATATTATCATTATTCTTTGCCTATTATCATAGGTGGATTAGTAGGTTCCACTAATACTGGTCCTCTTCTAGATCCTTCTCTAGCATTGACCATAATTTTTCATCATTATTGTTTAGCTTGATACTCCTATATCTTGTGCAAGAGTATTAGATGTTTAGGTGGATGATGAGATTAGGATTGATACCTTAACACTATATTCTAACACTACTTCTATGCAAGATATGACATAACCTTCCATTGTTCACATAATGGTGGATCAAACCCTCATTTAATATTCTTAACCAATTTTCTCTTAGAATCATCATTGGAAGTTTCCATGTTGGGCCTCATCTCAATAGTTGATGGTTCTAATGATCCCTTCACTTACTATCAATATAAGGATTTTCTGAAGTGGGAGGATGTTAGGCTTGTTGAATATGAGTCATTGATGAAGAACCAAACATGGGAGCTTATCCCTCTTCCTAAAGGGAACAACTTTGTTAGGTATAAATGGGTTCATAAGACTAGTATACTTTCAATGATTAGGTGGATAAGCACATTGTATGCATTGTTTCTAAGGGATTCACTCAAATAGAGGTAGTTGACTATTTGAATACCTTTTCCCTAGTTGCACAGATGGAATCTATATGGATTATTCTCTTTATTGCTACCTCTTATAGATGAGAGGTAGATTAAGTAGATGTGAAGATTGTCTTTCTTCATAGAGATCTTTAGGAAAATATTTATTTAACATAACCACCTAATATTTATCTTGATAGGTCTACTCCCTTTGTGTGTATGATAGGGATTGCTTGTATAAATTTAAGCAAGCTCCTTATGCTTGGTATGATAAGTGTTGGATTTAATTGTACTTTCTAAAAATAAACAAAAATAAAATGTTACCCATAATAAAATAATAACCCATAGCTAAACATAATGTAGTATGAAGGGCATCCATAGACACCAAAGTAAACTCACTAATAAAATGGTTAGTCGAAAGGGTATAAATACCTAAATAACATATGACCTTAGGTCGATGTTAAAGTAAAAACCTAAATGTTTCTTAGTTAAAATATTATAATAAACCCATCTATACAAGGTGTACAAGGGCTCATAAGGCTATACAAAAAATATAAAATAAAATTTTATCATGGTCTCAAGTAAATATTAACACTACATATTTCAACAACAAGATTCATTCTTTCTTAGTTGTGTATTTTGACAATGTGAGGCAACTCATGGTGTCTACATCAAACATCAGGATGGATATAATTTGGGATAGTGTTGATGGTTTATGATCTTCTCCTCATAGGAAGCTCAACATCATTAATGTAGGAGATAAAGCCATGGCACTTTTTAAATCCTAGATTTTGGTTTCTTTCATTATTTCTTGAAGATTCATATCAATTAGTTACCTTTTGGGTTTGTCATTTCTTAGGCTATATTTCGAAAAGAAAATATAAATATAAATCATTCCATTGATTTGAACCTAAATGCTTCTTCTTACAACCTTTACAAGAAAAATAGATGTAGTGTGGAGATTCTAGTAGAAGACCCAAGAAAAAGTCTACAAATCTCCTTTGCTTCCTTGGTCTAAGACAATCATCAATGTTTCTATGGATGCCATTAAAAGAACATCCATATACACCCCAAACATCCTCCTTCATCCCTATAGAATCAAGAAGAAAGTTGTTTTGAAAAATAATAATTTCAAGGTTTTGTCCATGTATGAATGCCAACTTTCAATCCATAATTAGGTGAAATATGGAGAGGCATTCAAATACTACTTCCATTAGCTTTCTTCTTCCAAAATCCTCACATTCGAAACCCCAAATATAAAAAGTTTAAAATATGGTGTAAGGATCCAAAATCCTAATCAAAGTGCCAAGGAGGAATCTAAGTTAAGATTAAATTTGAGTGTTAATGCCATGATGGAGAAGGGGTGAGGGAACTCATATTGAGGCTTCATAAAAGCTTAACCAAATAAAATACTAGGGCACCCTAACATTCATGCCCAAATAGAAGAAATTGAAGGAACCAAACTAAATCACACACATATGTCAAAGTAAAAATTTAATTGAAATCCTTGTCAAATCAATAAGCATCTATAAAACTATAATGCAACAAATATCCATGCATTGGAATTAATCAATAGAGAAGTGCTCTAAGTAAATTGGTTGCTATAATGAAATAAAAATTTGAATAATGTCCCTTCCATTTGATACACCAAGTATAATACTATTTAGACTATAATAAATAAATATATTTAATTAATTTATATTATATATTTTTGAATAATTATTTTAATAAATGTATTAATAACTTTTATGAGTTTAAAAAATATATAAACTAATTACACTTCATATTTTAATTTTTTTATTTAATAAAAATTAAAAAAATAATAATAATTTTAAAACTTTGACATAACATTTGGTCTATGAAATAAAAATAGAGCAAGTTCATTGGAGTTCTAGTTTATGTCTTGTGGTGGTGGGTTGGTCTTTGCTTTTGGATGGCTATTTTGGTTTAATTTTTTCTTTTGGCCTTGGAAACTAGCATGTGCTTAATTGACTTTATATTTCTCCATCTCTAATATAAAAGATTTTTGAACCTTTCAAAATCCTATTTTTTATCATTAATTAAAAAAAAATTGATTTATGAAATAACAAATTTGATTGATACTTTTACATCACATATTCTAAAAATAAAGATCATAACAATTATAATAATCAAATAATTTATAATTATTTATTCTTTTTATTTAATCAAATTAAATATTTTTAAGACTAGATTTTGAATATGGCATAGCAAATTTGATTGGTACTTTTTATGGCGGATCTTCCCAAGAGGAGACATGCATAATCATCATTATAAAATAATTTAATTTTTTTGAAATATATATTATCCTTCGTAATAAAGATCATCTTATAGATTTATATTTTAAAAGGAAAAAAAACTGGGTATTCCGTTTAAAAAATATTAAAGCATATCAATCAAAAAAGGAATATGAGTTTTTTCCCTCTCATTTGTGATTCCCTTATACATAGGGTATATTATATTATATTACATCTTTTTTATATTATATTATATTGCATTTTTTTTAAGTAATATTTCTTATACACATCTACTATGGGGATTGAACCGAGGGGGGGTCACATTACCGATAATGCGAGTGGCATCTTTCTTTGCCAACCACACTGGCAGGGATATATTACATTATATTTAATGAAAAATTAACATTTTTTATTTGATTTAGGTATGATTTTGGATTGAATTTAAATATTATTTTAATAAAACTGTTTAAAAAAAAAAATTATAAACAACATTTTTTGTTTAAAAAAAAAATAGTGCTTGTTCATATTCTTCTTGCTTTAAGTAGTTATTTAATTTTACCCATCACCCTCTCTTTGATAATGGTCTTCTTAAATCTCTTTAGTGGAACATGATCAATAAACACTCAAACACATTCAAATACAAGTTAGTTTATTTAATAAATTTTCATTAAATTTAATTATAAAAATCAAATTTGCAAATTTCAAAATGTTGAGTTGGGAGTGTCATTTAATCAATTATTTTATATATTTTAATGAAAGAAAATTTGAAAGATGATAGGGTTTGGGATTAAATCTTGCTTGTAGTAAATTATCTAAAGAGATTGTATACCATGTCTGTAACAATGTGTTGGACAACAAAAACCTATCTAATATTTCTATTATATATATATTTTTTAATGCATATATTATTCCATGTATATTGAAAGCTTGAAAAATAGTTTCTTAAACTTCTATTATTGTTTGATTCCCTTGCTTCATATTAAAGTTTTACCTTATAATCAAAATATTCTCTCTCTTTCTCCATCAATATTAACTCCCCTCATGTAGCCATAATATCATTATAAACCTCTCGTAAGTTCATATAAAAACTCAAAAATAGTTTTTGTTTCCATAGAAAACAATTTCACTACATGGCCTTAAATATAAAGCACATATTCCCTTTAACCATGGGTTTACCCATTATTTAATCATTGATTTCCAAAATAGTGAAGATGAAGATGAAAAATTATTTCAAAAGAAAAGTTATGATATAATTGAAATTCAATCCCCACTTCCATTTGATGCTATTTAGAATCTTCAAAAAAGCTAGCCAATATTGGTGGAACTTATAGATGAACTCTTTATTTTTAAAAACTATTATGCCATATGATTTGTCATAGACTCACTTATCTTTTTGTCCCTAAGGCATTCATACTTCCAATTAGGACATCCTTACTTATAATTAGGACTTTCAAAAATAACTTGCATATCATGCTACCTAGCTATTTCTCATCAAAATTCTTTAAACTTTCAAATTTTCAATGGATCTAAAATAAGAAAAAGTAACGCTCTTTCCTTGCTCAAACTTGCAACATTTACTTGCTTTATAAAACAAAAAAAGGCCAAACTTGTTCGAGAGTCTTATACTACATTTTTAAAATGGAGAAGAGATTTCTAACTGAGGCGAATAAGCATTCAATTACTATCAACTGACCTATCCCTTTTGAGTGAGATTTCTAATTTTTCTTCATTCTCCAAAGTAAAACAAACTTTACAATCGTTGGATGATGGAAACATCAACGAAACTAATATTCTACTTTTTCGTTCTTTCTATCAATTACATCAAATTTTCTTTATCCTTTTCTTTGCTTTGCTTCATTTCCTTCTTTGAAACACACCCCATTTTCTTTAAAATTTCTCTTAGGTGCATAATGAAATAACTAAGCTATCTTGTATTACATTATGGTTTATCTTATATAATAAGTTTTTTAGATTAATTTAATAATAATGTATGTATTATTTTAGTAAGATTTTGAAATATTAATTTAAATTATTATAAGCTTGATATTTTAAAACTTAGAAACATATATCACAATTAGAATATAATAAACTTTTAAACATAAATCCTTAAAATATAAAGATAATAGTATATAGTTTTAGGCAAACAATTGACCAATTAAAGTCACAAATAAAATGTATTGAAATTAAATGATTTTAATTATGTTTAGGAGACCAAAACACAATGTAGCTTCAAGACTTTTAATTAAGAAAGGGGTATGATATACATCTTGCTTCCTTTTGGATTTAAACCATGAGATTTCTATTAGAAGTTTTAAAATTTAAAGATATTTAGGAAAAAGATTGTTCAACAAAGTCAAAAAGCTTAACAATTTTTTATTGTCTTTTAAATGTATTTTTCTTAGCTTCAAGACTTTTAATAAAAAAGGGTATGGTATACATTTTGCTTCCTTTTGGATTTAAACCATGGGATTTTTATTAGAAGTTTTAAAATTTAGCGATATTTAAGAAAAAGATTGTTCAACAAAGTAAAAAAGCTTAATATTTTTTTATTGTCCTTTGAGTATATATTTTTTATTATTGATTTCGATGAGAAGTTTCTTGTTTCTTTTATTTTCAATTCTTCAAAAAGTTTTAGTAATAAATTCATTTTTAAAGTGTCTTCATATGCAATCCTAATAACATTATAGGCTTCACATTCTATAACAAAATATTTTTTTAGTCTTTATTATTTTTACTATGTAAAAAACAAATATTTATTTTTGCCATATCTTTTAAGATATTACCTATCTTCCATGTTTAATAGTATAAAATAGATTTTAGTTACACTCTAAACATTTTCCCTTCATTTTAGTACTTTTTTTCTATTTATTAATATAAAAACTAAATATAAATATATACAATGGACAAGTTTCATCCCATATCACTTCCAAAATATTCTAAATTTTCTGGTACGCTAAATTTTTTTCTAGTCAAAAGCCTTTTTTTTCCGGGTCCGCGTGACCAGATACGATTACGTTTTCCCATCTATGTGCCCTTTATTCTCCGCGTTGCGACAAATAACAAGCTTTTCCCCCTTCTTTCTCTTTTGCGTGGGAAGGATTAAAAAGGAGCCTTTTTCCTTTTTTTTTTTAATTTTGTGTGGGGGCAAACAACAGGACCCCAAACAAAACGCGTTTCTTGGTCCTTTCAACGAAAATACACCACAATTTTTTTCTAGTCAAAAGCCTTTTTTTACGGGTCCGCGTGACCAGATACGATTACGTTTTCCAATCTATCTGCGCTTTATTCTCTGCGTTGCGACAAATAACAAGCTTTTCCCCCTTCTTTCTCTTTTGCGTGGGAAGGAATAAAAGGGAGCCTTTTTCCTTTTTTTTTTAATTTTGTGTGGGGGCAAACCACAGACCCCCAACAAAACGCGTTTCTGGGTCCTTTCAACGAAAATACACCACAATTTTTTTCTAGTCAAAAGCCTTTTTTTCCGGGTCCGCGTGACCAGATACGATTACGTTTTCCAATCTATCTGCCCTTTATTCTCTGCGTTGCGACAAATAACAAGCTTTTCCCCCTTCTTTCTCTTTTGCGTGGAAGGAATAAAAGGGAGCCTTTTTCCTTTTTTTTTTTTTCTGTGTGGGGGCAAACAACAGGACCCCAAACAAAAACGCGTTTCTTGGTCCTTTCAACGAAAATACACCACAATTTTTTTAGTCAGAAGCCTTTTTTTTCGGGTCCGCGTGACCAGATACGATTACGTTTTCCAATCTATCTGCCCTTTATTCTCTGCGTTGCGACAAATAACAAGCTTTTCCCCCTTCTTTCTCTTTTGCGTGGGAAGGAATAAAAGGGAGCCGTTTTCCTTTTTTTTTTCTTTGTGTGGGGGCAAACAACAGGACCCCAAACAAAAACGCGTTTCTTGGTCCTTTCAACGAAAATACACCACAATTTTCTGCGGCTTTCCTCTAGAAACTGTCTAGGGTTTATAAAAGCATTAGATGTGATTATGCACTTGACAGGTATGCCGTAATTAAAGAAAACTAGATAGATAGGTATTAGAAGAAAGCACGACTACCCTACCCTCCTATTCCGTCAATCTCTGCTAACTTTTTCATTTGCGTTGGGACAAATAACAAGACAAAGAACAAGTTTTTTTCCTTCTTATTCTCTGCGTGGGACCGAACAAGAAGAAAAAAAGGGAGCTTGTTTCCTTTTATTGTCTAG
Organism: Wollemia nobilis; assembly: GCA_028583015.1. Lineage (NCBI taxonomy): Eukaryota > Viridiplantae > Streptophyta > Pinopsida > Araucariales > Araucariaceae > Wollemia > Wollemia nobilis. Next base: position 114,221 of record JAQPPZ010008939.1, on the reverse strand, counting down.
TAGAGAATGATCAATCAACAATCAAATGCAAGTTAATTTATTTAAAAATATTTTATTAGATTTAATTATAAAAATCAAATTTATAAATTTTAGAATGTTGAGTTGGTAATATCTTTTCATCAATTAAAATAAAATCTGGGTGAGATAAAATTAAGGATTAAATTTTACTTATAATAAATTATTTAAAAATATATTATTAATTATATTTGCAATCGTATATTAAACAACAAAAAAACCTATCCAATATTTTTACTATATAAATTTTTCCAATACATCCACTATATTAAAAACTTCAAAAATAATATCCTAAAAACCATTTAAATCCATGGACATCATACCCAAAAGAATCAATCCTAAACTAGAAGCCTCTTTCTTCGCTTAAGATTCTTTAAATGAAATACATGGGTACCTTTAATATTAGTTTTGTTAATGTTTATTTGTATTTCATTTTTTAAAGTTTTTATGTTCTTTTAAAATTTCTGTCAATTTAAAAAAATTGTTACATCTACTTTTATATTCTTCAATTTATTAAAAGCTAAATAAGTATAAATATAATGTACAATTTTTAGTAGACCTCTTTATAAAATCTATGTAACTATAAATCTATGTAACTACTCTCTTGTTAACTGGCACGCTAATTTTTTTCCTAGTCAAAAGTTTTTTTTTATATGATTACGTTTTCATTGGCGTTTCCCGTTAAATTTAACTTCAACCCAAAGAATGTAAATCACTTTACCAATAGACTTGGTACCATTTCCCACTTTGTACTATTTCTCAGCTGTATCACTTCACCAGTAGACATGGGTACCATTGCCCAGCTGTAAAGCTGATTTGGTACCATTTCCCACTTTGTACTATTTCTCAGCTGTATCACTTCACCAGTAGACATGGTACCATTTCCCAGCTGTAAAGCTGATTTGGTACCATTTCCCACTTTGTACTATTTCTCAGCTGTATCACTTCACCAGTAGACATGGTACCATTTCCCAGCTGTAAAGCTGATTTACAGCTGGAAGTCTATTGGTAAAGTGATTTACAGCTGGTATATGGTACCAAGTCTATTAGTAAAATGATCTACATTCCTTGCACAGCTTGGAAATTGTACAAAGTCTATTAGTAAGCTGATTTACAGCTGGAAAATGGTACGAAGTAAAATGATCTGCATTCCTTTCGCAGGTTGGAAATGGTCAAAAGTCTAAAGGTAAAGTGATTTAGAGCTGAGAAATGGTAAAGTCTATTGATTACGTTACTGGTCATAAATTTACCTTTCAAAGAAAAGTAGAAGAATAAATCAAGACTACCCTCCTATTCCTTCAATCTCGCTACTAACGAGACAAACCTATTTTTAATTTATTCTCTGCGTGGGACCAAAACAGAAGAAAAAGAGGAGTTTGTTTCCTTTTTATTTTCTACGTGGGGACAAACAATTGGACCCCAAAGGAAAAAAAAATACGTGGGAACAAACAACTGGACCCAAAAGAAAAAAATCCATGTGGGGGCAAACAACTGGAAGCTTCTTGCTCCTTTCAACGAAATTATATTACATTTTCTTGCTGCTTTCCTCTAGAATGAACTGTCTAGGGTTTATACAGCCAAAAAAAAATTATGCCTCTGTATATGTGACATCCTCTCTCCTTATAGTCTATCTCTTTATCATTCGTCTAAGCTTTTTCTCACACAAATTCGTTCTTGCTTGGCTATCTCTGCATTGCTTGCTTATTCTCAATTTGCTCAAATGGGAAAACAAAGGAAAATTACAGATTTTTATTCTCAAGTTGTTCCAATGGAAAAAAGAAAAATTACAGATTTTCCGAGTGCAGACATGGAGGGCTGTTCAAGTACCAGCGCCGAGACCTTCAAGCATTACGAGCCTTCCCCAGCACAGCACCATAAAAGATATCATGTATTCCTGAGCTTCCGAGGTACGGACGTCAGGAATACTCTCGTTGATCACCTCTTCAACTCCCTCTCCACTGCAGGATTTCATGTCTTCCTGGACACGGAGAAATTAGAAAAGGGAAAGAATGTTGAGGTCAGCCGGGGAGACGCTATTAGAAATTCCACCGTCCACATACCCATATTTTCTGCTAATTATGCCAGCTCACCGCAGTGCCTCAACGAGCTCTCCCTTATCTGGACCTGCAAATCCATGGAGACTACAATAATCCCCTTGTTTTACAATGTGAAACCTTCAGATGTGAGGTACCCTGACAAGAAAGGCCCGTATGCTAAGGCATTTCAAGAGCATAGGGAAAAGGGCAAACATAGCGAGGAAATGGATGCGTGGAGGGAGGCGTTGCATCAAGTATCTCTTCTCTCTGGCTGGTCCCTCGCAGAAACCGCGGCCGGGTAAAAATGCTTTACCATCTACTCTTTTGTGTTTTGCATTGTGTGGTTGTAAATATTCTGCTTGAAGCTATTTGAAACATATCAAGCTCTTGAGTGTTGCTTTTTTATATATAATGAAAAACTGTAACGGACTGGCTAGACAAACTGGTCCGAACATGTATCCCAACACAGTTTGACGTGCTGTAACGCATGATTACTTCGCATAAATTATATTCCATGACTTTTTAAATTCCAAATTGAGTAGATAGAATTGTTTTAGGAGTACTGAAAAAGTTTAATTTTATGTTTTCTTTTATTTTGGCGTTATTGGGCATCGTGTGTGCAGCTACGAAGGTAGGCTTGTGAAGCAGGTTGTTATGGATCTTTTCAAAACGTTGGACATTAATAATCTAGATGTTCCCAAACACCTGAAGGGGCTGTCAGATCCTATCAAGGTGGTGACAACTTTGCTGGAAGGGAATGACCATATGGGTGTTGGCATCTGGGGTATGGGGGGTTTGGGTAAGACCACCCTAGCGGAAGCTGTTTATAATAATATTCGTCACAAGTTCGAAGCATCCTGTTTTGTATCTGATGTTCGAGCCATGGCGAAGAACTCTGTTAAAGGCCTTTTGAAATTACAAAAGCAGATTCTTCGGGACCTGGCGAAGGTTGATGAATCAACCTTGAAGAAGTTGAATAGCGTTCCCAATGCCAAAATTCGAATGGAAAATTGTTTGAGATCCATAAAAGCATTAGTCATTTTGGACGATGTTGATGACGAGGAACAGTTAGATGCTTTGGTTGGAGACGCTGACAGTGGTTATTGGTTTGGAGCAGGAAGTCGAATCATTATTACCACCAGAGATTCTCAGGTATTGAAACGTCAGACTCGTGTGATTCAATATGCCATGAAAGGACTTGATTCGAAAGAAGGTTTGGAATTATTTAGTTGGCACGCTTTCATGAGGACCGGCCCAGCTGAAGGCTACGAAGATGTTACCAAAAAAGTTGTAAATGCATGTCAAGGTCTCCCTCTGTCATTGAAAGTTGTGGGGGCACGTCTATACGGTGAAAAGAGCCTTGAAATTTGGAGTGAGGCCCTCACAAATTTGGTAAAATATCACAAAAAAGTGTATGATACTCTCAAAATTAGCTATGATGCTCTCTCTAGTGAAGAGAAGCGCATGTTTTTGGACATTGCGTGCTTCTTTCTTGGTCCCTTGTCTTTCCCTAGTACTAGATATAATAAGGAATTTTATGTTAAACTCTGGGAAGCTTCAAAGCTTAATGCCCCACATAGTTGTCTTAAAATTCTTGAAATGAAGTCCCTTATTAGAATTAATTATGATAGTTATCATAGTGGTTATACAATTTTTTGGATGCATGACCATATAAGGGACCTGGGAAGACAAATAATCGAAGAGTCGTCCCCGAGCAACCCAGCTGAACGCAGTAGATTCTGGCGCCATAAGGATTTAGTTACCGCGATGGCTCAGACACAGGTAATATTTTACCATTTTGATGGTAATAAGTTAATATTTATTTAATCAAATTTAAAGGAGATGCCACGTGACGAAATGTGCAATGTACTGATAAGATTCTTTATTGTAATCAGGGAATGCCAAACGTGGAAGGACTTGTGTTGGACTTCGGCCAGGCAGAGGAGGGTCTTCACCAAACATATTGTTCGACATATCCTTGGGCATTAATGCCGAATTTGAAATTTATGTTTATTAGTGACCTATGTCAAGAAGGGCGTACAAATTTACCACCAAATCTAATATTTTTGGGTCTATGGAGTCAATTCCAGGAAGATGAATCGGATTCAGAGACACATCATATGTCCTTTTATTTGGCAAAAGCAATAGGTGAACTCAGGTGTCTGCGCTTCCTTGATATGACTGGCACCAGCATCTACCATCTTCCCAATGAAGTTGGAGAACTATTCAATCTAGAAGAATTATATTTGTCTAGATGTAATCTAAGAGAGATATCTCAAAGTTTTGCCAATCTTATCAAGCTGAAAGTTCTTGACATCAGTTACAATCCTATAAGCAGTTTTCCAGATTTTTTTCATCTTCCTAGTAGTCTCACTGAACTCCGTCTCGAAGGTTGTAATAATCTGCAGAAAATGCCCAGCGTGTCTCCTATGAAAAAATTGGAGGCCCTTGATCTCTCTGGATGCACAAGTCTCACAGAACTTCCGTCGTTGGAATTCATGCATTCTTTAAAAGACCTCCGACTAGGGGGCTGTGAGGAGCTTCAGGCATTGCCTGCCCTTCCGGATACTCTCAGTCGTCTCTATCTCAATGGCTGTCGCAAGCTGCAAGAAGTGTCCAGCATTTCTCATCTGAAAAAATTGGAGGCCCTTGATCTCTCTGGATGCACAAGTCTCACAGAACTTCCGTCGTTGGAATTCATGCATTCTTTAAAAGACCTCCGACTAGGAGGAACCAACAAGTTAGAAGGAACCATCAGGGGCTGTGAGGAGCTTCAGGCATTGCCTGCCCTTCCGGATACTCTCAGTGGTCTCTATCTCAATGGCTGTCGCAAGCTGCAAGAAGTATCCAGCATTTCTCATCTGAAAAAATTGGAGGCCCTTGATCTCTCTGGATGCACAAGTCTCACAGAACTTCCGTCGTTGGAATTCATGCATTCTTTAAAAGACCTCCGACTAGGAGACGAATTCAAGGGGGGCTGTGAGGAGCTTCAGGCATTGCCTGCCCTTCCGGATACTCTCAGTCGTCTCTATCTCAATGGCTGTCGCAAGCTGCAAGAAGTATCCAGCATTTCTCATCTGAAAAAATTGGAGGCCCTTGATCTCTCTGGATGCACAAGTCTCACAGAACTTCCGTCGTTGGAATTCATGCATTCTTTAAAAGACCTCCGACTAGGAAGATACAAGGGGGCTGTGAGGAGCTTCGGGCATTGCCTGCCCTTCCGGATACTCTCAGTGGTCTCGATCTCAATGGCTGTCGCAAGCTGCAAGAAGCGTCCAGCATTTCTCATCTGAAAAAATTGGAGGCCCTTGATCTCTCTGGATGCACAAGTCTCACAGAACTTCCGTCGTTGGAATTCATGCATTCTTTAAAAGACCTCCGACTAGGAAGAAACAACATGGGCTGTGAGGAGCTTCAGGCATTGCCCGCCCTTCCGGATACTCTCGGTGGTCTCTATCTCAATGGCTCGTCGCAAGCCGCAAGAAGTATCCAGCATTTCTCATCTGAAAAAATTGGAGGCCCTTGATCTCTCCGGATGCACAAGTCTCACGGAACTTCCATCGTTGGACTCCATGCATTCTTTAAAAGACCTCCGACTAGGAAGAAAACAACATGGGGGAGGAGCTTCGAGCATTGCCTGCCCTTCCGGATACTCTCGGTGGTCTCTATCTCAATGGCTGTCGCAAGTCGCAAGAAGTATCCAGCATTTCTCATCCGAAAAATTGGAGGCCCTTGATCTCTCTGGATGCACAAGTCTCACAGAACTTCCGTCGTTGGAATTCATGCATTCTTTAAAAGACCCCCGACTAGGAGGAACCAACAAGTTAGAAGAAACCATCAGGGGCTGTGAGGAGCTTAGGCATTGCCTGCCCTTCCGGATACTCTCAGTGGTCTCTATCTCAATGGCTGTCGCAAGCTGCAAGAAGTATCCAGCATTTCTCATCCGAAAAAATTGGAGGCCCTTGATCTCTCTGGGTGCACAAGTCTCACAGAACTTCCGTCGTTGGAATTCATGCATTCTTTAAAAGACCTCCGACTAGGAGACGAATTCAAGGGGGTGTGAGGAGCTTCGAGCATTGCCTGCCCTTCCGGATACTCTCAGTTGTCTCTATCTCAATGGTTATCGCAAGCTGCAAGAAGTATCCAGCATTTCTCATCTGAAAAAATTGGAGGCCCTTGATCTCTCTGGATGCACAAGTCTCACAAAACTTCCATCATTGGACTTCATGCATTCTTTAAAAGACCTCCGACTAGGAAGAATACAAGGGGGTCGTGAGGAGCTTCGAGCATTGCCTGCCCTTCCGGATACTCTCGGTCTCTATCTCAATGGTTGGCCGGCAAGAAGTATCCGGCGATTTCTCATCCGAAAAAATTTGGAGGCCCTTGATCTCTCCCGGATGCACAAGTCTCCACGGAACTTCCGTCGTTGGAATTCATGCATTCTTTAAAAGACCTCCGACTAGGAAGAAACAACATGGGCTGTGAGGAGCTTCAGGCATTGCCCTTCGGATACTCTCGGTGGTCTCTATCTCATTGGCGCAGCCGCAAGAAGTATCCAGCATTTCTCATCCGAAAAATTGGAGGCCCTTGATCTCTCTTGATGCACAAGTCTCACATAACTTCCGTCGTTGGAATTCATGCATTCTTTAAAAGACCTCCGACTAGGAAGAAACAAACGTGTGAGGAGCCTGCATTGCCTCCCTTCGGATACTCTCGGTCGTCTCTATCTCAATGGCTCGCAAGCTGCAAGAAGTGTCCAGTATTTCTCATTTGAAAAAAATGGAGGCCCTTCGTGTCTCTCGGTGCACAAGTCTCACGTAACTTCCATCGTTGGAATCCATGCATTCATTAAAAGACCTCAGACTAGGAGACGAATTCAAGGGGGTGAGGAGCTCCGGCATTGCCCGCCCTTCCGGATACTCTCGGTTGTCTCTATCTCAATGGCTCGTCAAGTCGCAAGAAGTATCCGGCATTTCTCATCCCGAAAAAATTGGAGGCCCTTGATCTCTCTGGATGCACAAGTCTCACGTAACTTCCGTCGTTGGAATTCATGCATTCTTTAAAAGACCTCCGACTAGGAGACGAATTCAAGGGGGGTGAGGAGCTTCGGCATTGCCTCCCTTCCGGATACTCTCGGTGTCTCTATCTCAATGGTGGGTTCGGTTTTCTTCGATTGGGCCCTTGATCTCTTGGATGCACAGTCTCGCTTCCGCGTTGGATTCTGCTTCTTTACTCCTAGGTCGCTGCTCTTCCGGTACTCTGTCTCTATCTCAATGGCCCCAGCCGCCAAGAAGTATCCGTTTCTCTCTGAAATTGGAGGCCCTTGATCTCTCGGATGCACAAGTCTCCGTAACTTCCGTCGTTGGAATTCATGCATTCTTTAAAAGACCTCCGACTAGGAAGATACAAGGGGGAGGAGCTCTGAGCATTGCCCCTTCCGGATACTCTCGTCTCTATCTCAATGGCGCCCAAGAAGTATCCGCACTTTCTCATCCGAAAAAATTGGAGGCCCTTGATCTCTCGGGTGCACAAGTCTCCACGACCTTCCGTCGTTGGAATTCATGCATTCTTTAAAAGACCTCCGACTAGGAAGAAACATGGAGGAGCTTGCATTCCTCCTTCGGATACTCTCGCTCTCTATCTCAATGGCGACGATACCGCAAGAAGTATCCAAGCATTTCTCATCCGAAAAAATTGGAGGTCCTTGATCTCTCTGGATGCACAAGTCTCACAGAACTTCCATCGTTGGACTTCATGCATTCTTTAAAAGACCTCCGACTAGGAGACGAATTCAAGGGGGTGTGAGGGAGCTTCGAGGGCATTGCCCGCCCTTCCGGATACTCTCGTTGTGCTCTATCTCAATGGTCCCGTCGCTAGCCGCCGCAAGAAGTATCCACAAGATTTCTCATCTGGAAAAATTGGAGGCCCTTGATCTCTCTGGGTGCACAAGTCTCACAGAACTTCCGTCGTTGGAATTCATGCATTCTTTAAAAGACCTCCGACTAGGAAGATACAAGGGGGGTGAGGAGCTTCAGGGCATTGCCCCGCCCTTCCGGATACTCTCGGTGTCTCTATCTCAATGGTCGCACGTCGGCAAGAAGTATCCAAGGCATTTCTTATACGAAAAAATTGGAGGTACTTGATCTCTCTTTGTGCACAAGTCTCACGGAACTTCCGTCTTTGGACTCCATGCATTCTTTAAAAGACCTCCGACTAGGAGAAGATCCTATCTCAATGGGGTTCCATTTCTCTCTAATTGGAGGCCCTTGTCTCTCGATCACTCTCCTTCCTCTTGATTCATGCTTCTTTAAAGCCTCCGACTGGAAGAAAACAACATGGGGTGAGGAGCTTGCATTGCCCCCTTCCGGATACTCTCTGTCTCTCTATCTCAATGGCCGTCGCAGGCCGCAAGAAGTATCCAGCATTTCTCATCCGAAAAAATTGGAGGCCCTTGATCTCTCCGGATGCACAAGTCTCACGGAAACTTCCGTCGTTGGAATTCATGCATTCTTTAAAAGACCTCCGACTAGGAAGAAATTCAACATGGTGCGTGAGGAGCTTCGGGCATTGCCCGCCCTTCCGGATACTCTCTGTGGTCTCTATCTCAATGGTCGCGCAGCCGCAAGAAGTATCCAGCATTTCTCATCCGAAAAAATTGGAGGCCCTTGATCTCTCCCGGATGCACAAGTCTCCACGGAACTTCCGTCGTTGGAATTCATGCATTCTTTAAAAGACCTCCGACTAGGAGACGAATTCAAGGGGGCGCTGAGGAGCTTCTGGCATTGCCCCCCTTCCGGATACTCTCGTTGTCTCTATCTCAATGGCCTCCAAGCAAGTATCCCCACATTTCTCATCCCGAAAAATTGGAGGCCCTTGATCTCTCGGATGCACAAGTCTCGAACTTCCGTCGTTGGAATTCATGCATTCTTTAAAGACCTCCGACTAGGAAGAAACACTGGGGTGAGGAGCTTGCATGCCTTCGGGATACTCTCGGTGGTCTCTATCTCAATGGCTGAGGAAGTATCCAATTTCTCATCCGAAAAAATTGGAGGCCCTTGATCTCTCTCGGTGCACAAGTCTCACGGAACTTCCGTCGTTGGAATTCATGCATTCTTTAAAAGACCTCCGACTAGGAAGAAACAACATGGGGTGAGGAGCTCGCATGCCCCTTCCGGATACTCTCGGTCGTCTCTATCTCAATGGTCGTGTAAGCGCAGTAAGTATTTTAGCATTTCTCATCCGAAAAAATTGGAGGCCCTTGATCTCTCCCGGATGCACAAGTCTCACGAACTTCCGTCGTTGGAATTCATGCATTCTTTAAAAGACCTCCGACTAGGAAGAAACAACATGGGTGTGAGGAGCTTCGGCATTGCCTCCCTTCCGGATACTCTCGGTGGTCTCTATCTCAATGGTACGTCGTGCCCAAGAAGTATCCACAGATTTCTCATCCGAAAAATTGGAGGCCCTTGATCTCTCTCGGATGCACAAGTCTCACAGTAACTTCCGTCGTTGGAATTCATGCATTCTTTAAAAGACCTCCGACTAGGAAGAAACAACATGGCGCCGTGAGGAGCTTCCGAGCATTGCCTCCCCTTCCGGATACTCTCGGTCGTCTCTATCTCAATGGTCTCGTACGCTGCAAGAAGTATCCAAGCATTTCTCATCCGAAAAAATTGGAGGCCCTTGATCTCTCTGGATGCACAAGTCTCACGGAACTTCCGTCTTTGGACTCCATGCATTCTTTAAAAGACCTCCGACTAGGAGACGAATTCAAGGGGGCTATGAGGAGCTTCGGGCATTGCCTCGCCCTTCCGGATACTCTCGCTCGTCTCTATCTCAATGGTCGTCGCAAGTCGCAAGAAGTATCCAGCATTTCTCATCTGAAAAAATTGGAGGCCCTTGATCTCTCTGGATGCACAAGTCTCACAGAACTTCCGTCGTTGGAATTCATGCATTCTTTAAAAGACCTCCGACTAGGAAACAACAACGGGGGATGTGAGGAGCTTCAGGCATTGCCCGCCCTTCCGGATACTCTAAGACGTCTCTATCTCAATGGCTGTCGCAATATGCAAGATGTGTCCAACATTTCTCATCTGAAAAAATTGAAGGGCCTTGATCTCTCTGGGTGCACAAGTCTCACAGAACTTCCATCGTTAGAGTTGATGCATTCTTTAAGAGACCTCCGACTAGGAAACAACAACGGGGGCTGTGAGGAGCTTCAGGCATTGCCTGCCCTTTCGGATGCTCTCAGTCGTCTCTATCTCAATGGCTGTCGCAAGCTGCAAGAAGTGTCCAGCATTTCTCATCTGAAAAAATTGGAGGCCCTTGATCTCTCTGGGTGCACAAGTCTCACAGAACTTCCATCGTTGGAGTTGATGCATTCTTTAAGAGACCTTGAACTAGGGGTCTGTGAGGAGCTTCGGGCATTGCCTACCCTTCGGGATACTCTCAGTGGTCTCTAAAGTAACTGTGAGGAGCTTCAGGCATTGCTCGCCGTTCTGGCTACTCTCAGTGGTCTCTATCTCAATGGCTGTCGCAAGCTGCAATAAGTGTCCAACATTTCTTATATGAAAACATTTGAGGCCCTTGATCTCTTTGGATGCACAAGTCTCACAGAACTGCAGTCGTTAGACATGAATGCTTTAACAGACCTCAAACCAGGGGTCAGTGAGGAGGTTTAGGCATTGCCTGCCCTTCCAGATACTTTCAGTCGTCTTGATCTCGGTGGAGCGTCTAGCATTTCTCATGTGAAATAATTGGAGACCATTGATCTCTCTGGGTGCACAAGTCTCACAGAACTGATATTGTTGGACTTCATGCATTCTTTAAGAGGCCTCAAACTAGGGGGTTGTGTGGAGCTTTAGGTATTGCGTGCCCTCCCGGATACTGTCAGTGGTGTCGATGTAAGTTGCTGTCGCAAGCTGCAAAAAGCGTCCAGCATTTCTCTTATGAAAAAATTGAAGACCTGGCTGCACAAGTCTCACAGAACTTCCGTCGTTAAACTATTTCCTTTCTTTAAGAGACCTCAAACTAGGGCGCTGTGAGGAGCTTCAGGCATTGCCTGCCCTTCTGGATACTCTCAGTTATCTCGATCTCAATGTCTGTTGCAAGCTGCAAGAAGTGTCCAGAACTTCTCATTCGAAAAAATTGGAGGCCTTTGATGTCTTTGGGTGCACAAGTCTCACAAAACTTCCATCGTTGGACTTCATGTATTCTTTAAAAAAATCACATTGCATGATTGTGGTATTGGGGAATTGTCATCTCTACCAGAAAGTCTTGTTGATCTCAAAGTTACAAACTGCTACAATCTATGAAAGCTCCCCTTGTAAAGCTCCCCAGTATATCTTCTATGATAGAGTTGAAGGCCCTTACCCTGTCGTGCCCCAAAAATCTTACTGGACTAACACAGTTGAGCAGCATGCTATCTCTAAGAGAGCTCAGACTAGACTATTGCTGGAATCTTGAGGAATTATCTCCTCTTCCCAAAGGTATCAATCTTAGCAGAAAAGTTGTCAGTGATCTCAACGAATCTATAGTCTTGAGGATGGAGTCCCCTTCTCTACTCATCACCACCGATAAAGGGAACAATCAAGAGCCAGATGACATGACAGCTTTGTTCAATCCAAAGCGTCTTCATGTATCAGAGGTTAACCAAGAAGGGACTAGTGCTGCCCAGGAGTATATGGATCAGGATGGACAGGAAGAAGCCTCTCTTCCTCCTCCTTCAGCTAGGAATACGTGTGGCTGATCCTTTCTACAGACTAGCAGTCCTCAGGGCATAAAAACTAGGCATAAAGTTCTGCACATGATGTGCCCTGATTATTAACTGGGTGATCAATGGAGATTTGGGACAGATTGGTGCAAAGGAAAATAATCAGGAAAAATCAATCTTGAGGCAGCTTCATGCCTTAGCACAGAGCATTCACAAGGACTTTCTGCAAAGCAGGATTTTTACTTACAGAAGATGCACAACATTTACAAAGAAGCTTTGTGTTCCCAAAGACCAGTTCAAAAGGGAGTTGAATTGCTGTATTATTCCATGTAATTCTTACGTAGCCTCTCTTGACATGCATATCAGTTTCATATTGCTCGTTTTAAGAAGCCAAATTGTAATTTGTTGCCTGGGCATTTTGACTTAGTTTGATAATGTAGAGAGCCTTCTGATTTTTTTTAAGGGTGGATGTCATGGGGATTGTCTCAAATCTTAGAATGTATTTCAACTTATTTACTTGAAAGTAATCAACGTTCGTTTTGCATGAGATGAAAATATAGATATATATTTAGTGACTGTTAGTGCTTGACATATGAGTTTGAATTAATATGATTTTTGGATGATGGAATTTTGATATAGAATATTTACAGTGGATTTTTGGTCGTATTTGAAATAATTGGGGATTTTGTAGTTTGAAGGATCACCAACCACTAAATTAAGGAGTTTAGAAATTGGATCCTAACCACTTTGATATAAAAGGTATAATTTATGTAAGTTTGATATAAAATAAGTTTGATAGTCATGTTCATTTTTGTATCAGGTTTGTTTAATTTCATTGGTAAAATATGAGAAAACAGATTTGCATGCAAAATGGCTTTGAGCACAATTTATCCCTTAAATGTACCTCAATAGGTGATTATCTTGAAATTTTCTAATCTCGTACATCATATTTTATTTCAAGAATATTGTTTACATTTTGGTGAAACATTATTTTTGGTTGTCTCTAAGACAACATTCTTATCAATGGCTGATTTTCATGGTAACATGGCAAGAAATGGAGGACATTGTAGTTATCAATATTTTCAATAACTTACTGTATCTTCAACTATTGTAATAGGTAAAATATATTTCAGTTCATGTCTCTTTGCTGAATTTTTTAAAAGAAAACTTGTCATATTATGAAATTCACATAGCCTTCACTATAATCATCTAGCACATATGCAAGCAAAAAAAAAGCCTTAATTGACTTTCAAAGTCTAAGATGATACATATTCTACTGCATGCAAATGGTGTTCAACAAAAGAAGAAACTTATGACAGCACAACACATTGGAAATTAACTGTCATATCCCCCTTTCTAGAAAGCAAACATCAATTTCAAGTGAAGGATGAGATTGGAAGTTATTTATCCATTCTTTCAATGCGGTTCCAAGTAACAATTGGTGGATTCAATACACCAAAGATTATGAGATGTCCTAGGATTCCAGTTCTACTTTTAGATAGTGCAAATGATTTATTAGCTATTATAGGAGACATGTCTACTCAATATAGCGGAGTAATTCAAACTTTAATGTCAAACAATGATGTAATCCCATCTTGGAAAAATTCTTAAAGTTCATAATTTTAAGTTTCAAACATGTACTTCATATTTGATGTAACATTATTAAAATAACTTTTAACCATATGTCTTCTATAGGAAAAATGTATTTTCTCCTCATTTCAAATGTGGACTTTGTGGATGGATTTCACAAAGCTCAACACACATTAGTTAGACATCTTTTTGGTTTGATGTTACTTTGTATTGGTTAATGCAGATTAGCTTATATAAGCTTTTCATCTGCATAAAATAACATTGAATTGCTCTTTTCCAATATTTTACAAATAATTGCTTATGGTCCTCTCTCCCATGGTCCAACTATTGAAAATAATTGGTCCTTGAACAAGGAGGTTAGTATTTATGTTCATTTTAAGTACTTGGCTTCAATATGCTTATCGAAGCTTCCTACAGGAAGATAGTTGAGTAGCATCAGGTAGACTATGAAATTGTTTTGACAAAAATATCTGATGCAAAATGTTGTCTTTCTATGAGCAATTTTTTCTCCTTGCTTATACTTTTATGTAAAAGTGTAGGTCATGTAGAGGATACCTCATAGCGAGTGGTTTTTGGTCCTATCTGTAAGTCCAACCTACTAAGCTTGTAAGCTTGGTGAAGAGAGATATGTTGTAAAGCATTTCATACGTCCCACTATTATGTTCAAAATCCTAGAGTATTAAGTTGGATTCCTTTTTAGATAACCTAATAGCTAGAGGTAATCACTTGTAGCTAGCTGATGTGTAAATGATAATGGAGATTTTGTTAATAGTTTTTTCAAGACAATAAAAATACTTTTTAGTCATGGCATGTGGAAGGCCATTCATTCTTCATTAGAAGGTGAGGCAAGAGTTTGTTGTAAGTTATAATGCAATCAATTGCTTAATTATTTTAAAAATGAAAATGTTATTGTATGTTAGATGTCACTAGCAGAATAAAATAATATACATAACAAATTCTATTAAAACAAATAAATCCAAGTAAACAAAGTTGAATAATATACTAGCATTAGATTGTGTGTCTCCTTGTAAAGGATACAATGTGCTTGCAGATGGACAATGGATACTTGCAAGGGTAGGGCATTAATTGTTTTACAATTCATTGCATAACTAGAGGCAAGAGTTAATATTCTATGCTTATTATAATATTATCCAATAAATAAATTCAAAAGTACCATGTAGAGGTTATGTGGGATGATTTAAAAGAAAATTTTCAACCATTTTTGTCCAATTTTTAATTAGCATTGTTTGGTTTCATTGGTATAATTTGAGGGCACTTAGCCTATTCTTTGCAGGTAATATGACTAAATGACTATATGACTCTGAGCATAATGTATCCCTTCAATGTACATCAACACATGATCATTTTGAAATTTCCTTTAACCATATAAGCCTCCAAGCATTAAAATTTATTTCAGTGAAGCCATTTATAGTTTGCTGAAATATTATTCTTTGGTCATGTCTCAAAGGGGCCATTCTTATCAATGGCTGATTTCCATGCTATCAAAGTGATTTTAAGATTAACATTATACTTAGTTATGAATATTTTTAGTAGCTTGTTGAATATTAAACTCTTGTAATAGGTAAAATATGTTTCTAGTCAGGCCTCTTTGGTAATTTTTTTAAAAGAAAACTTATTGTATCATTTAAACTCAGATAACCTTCAGTATAACCATTGCCACATATGCAAGTGAATAAACATAAATTCTTAAATGATTTTCAAAGTTTAAACTCACACATGTTCTGCTACAAGAATGTTGTTCTATAGAAAAGGAAACTTATTAAAACACAACACAAAAAATTAATTGTCCCATTCCACCTTCTAGAAAGCATATAGAAGTTTTAGGTGAATGATGATATTGGGAGTTATTTATCTATATCATCAATGTGGTTCCAAAAAATAACTAGTGAATTCAATAGTCTAAAGTTTATGAGATGTCCTAGAATTCTAGTGATTGGGTGAGGATTTATTAGCTATTATAGATGTGGCTACTTAGTAAAGCTAGAGTAGTTCAAACTTTAGTGTCAAGCAATGATGGAATCTCATCTTGGAAAAATTCTCAAAGTTCATAATTTTTAATTTCAAACTTGTACTTCATATCTAATGTAGCATTATTAAAATAACTCTTAGCAATATGTCTTCTACAAGAAAAGCATATTATCTCATTTTAAATGTGGATTTTACAAGTTTTTTGAACTTTAGGATTCATGGGTATAAAACAAAGCTTATCAAAGTGGATGACTTTCACAAAGTTCAACACTCATCAATCCTGAGATGTTTGTTTATTCGATGCTATGTTGTACCAGTTAGTGTAGATTAGCATTTGCGAGGTTTACATGTGTACAAATTGTCATTGGATTTCTCCTTTCCAACATTTCACAAGCAAGTGCTTGTGGTACAACTATTGAAAATTATTGGTTTCTAAACTAGGACTTTGACCTATATGTTCGTTGTGAATATTTAGCTTCCAAATGCTATGAATTTTCTTCATCTTTTTAGAATTATCATAATGTATCTGATGCAAAATGTTCTCTTCTTATAACCAATAATTTTTTCCTAGCTTTATGCAGGTTATGAAGATGGAACCTCATAACAAATGGTCATTGGTCCAACTATAAATTTGAATTACTAGAAAACATGGCAAGGAGAGATATGTTGTGAAGCAATTCATACATATACGTGATACCCTTTGATGCTGGCTGGTTACTTTTGAAACCCTAAGGTGTTAAGTTTGGATTTTATTTTAAATAACCCATTGAGTAAAGGCAACAACCAATTGATATGGATACTAATTATTGAGATCTCATTAATAGTATTTTAGGGCAACAAAAATACTATTTAGTCATAGCATTCGGTAGGCCATTCCTTATTCCTTGGAAGGTGAGACATGACTTCATTGTGCTCATAATGTAATCAATCGTTTTTAACTCAAAATATATTCTATGATAGATACAAATAGTAAAAGAAATAATATATATAACAAACTTTATTTATAAAAAAAAAAATCCAAATAATAAGATTGAATCCTCAAAGTGAATAAATTTAAATAATATACTAGTAATATATTCTTCATCTCATTATAAATAATCATTACTTGTCATATAGAAAAAACAAGCAAAAACGTGATATCCAAGCATTATGTTTCTTAGAAGTTTTTTTTATCTATTTCTTGCAACATGACTTTATCACCAATTTAAATATTCTATAATGATGATGAGTGTCCCACTTAGCCTTTATCAAGGACCATAACAAATTTTACTATTTTTATACTATGAAATTGTCAATTACCTTCACACTTTTGTTGACATGTAGTATAGGATTGTGTTGTATAGACACCAAATTTTGAACTTTTGACTCATCTTCAAGTTTGTTAATTCCTTCAATTAGCCCTTCTAACCAGTCTTCTAACCATCCAATTTGAATCAACCATCCTTGTGCCCATGTTTGTGCTTCTACCAACTTTGATCCTTTGAATTTTTCCTATCCAGTTTTTACCTCCAACAATAATCTAGCACTAGCACCAACTTGGTAGCACCATTGGTGCTTCTTACTTCCAACACTTCTAACCTTTCACATGCCGAATATCAGACACATGACTCCATGTCTATTTCAAGCCATCTGCCATGAATGACCCATTGGTATATTTTGATTCATAGCCCCCTATAGCAAAACCCCAAGATCAAGGTTTTTTATTTATATGATATTTTTTCTCCCACATTTTAATCCCTTTCAAATCCTTGTCTTCTTTGATCATGTCTCCATCATGTTCTCATCAATTGCATCTCTCCTCTCGAAGGGGGATGGCCATTTCATCAAATTTTTCATGCACTAGAACTCTACCAAATTTTCTATAGGCTCTTAGTCATTCTATCACTTTGCTTACCAAGGTTATGCCAAAATTTTAGCTCGATCTTGTAAGCACTTAAGCATCCTATCAAGTGTTTAAGCAAGCACTCAAGCACCTAAACAAACTTTCAATCAAGCTCTCAAGCCATCATCAAGTCTTCAAGCATTAAGCATTTGGAGGAGGCCACCAACAAGCTTCTATAAAGAGGGAAGGCAACCTTAGCATCTAGGATTGTGCTCTTCCCCTTTATCTTGGCTTATTGGATTTCCTTTCACTTTCGCCTTTTAGTTCCAATATTGTTTTATCTTATGGCTAACCTTTGCATCTTGCATACTTACTCTTGTTACATTTAGCTTGTTTTATTTTAGCTAACTTTGTATCATATATCCTACATCTAATTAATCCTTTATTTTTGGTCATTTAGTCTTAATTTCGAGCAATATTATCTTTGTTATTCTATTGTGTAATAAGGTCTTTGTCCTCTTAGACTAGGACCTTGAATCATTATATTAAGTTATCTTAAATTTTATCTCTTTATCCTATTATTAGAGATAGTAGTGTCACTAGACTATAGGTCGATGGAAATTTTTCTCTCTGTTTAATAAAGCAAAAATGCATGCAACGATAAGGCTAGTGGAACTATTGTAATTGTGGCACATCCACCTATTTTCATTTTATTTCTAGTACTTTCTTATTTTATTAGTTTGTATTTGTCTAAACAAGGGTCTGATTGCTATAGCAAGGAAGCCAATTGTCCTCTGCTAGATCAGATAAACCCCTTTGCACTGACTCTATTATTTTTGGTCTATTTTATAGACCCGAATGCTAGCATCAATAGTAGTCAATAGTACCAACAATATGTGGTATCATTGATGATACGTTTATAGATAAACATGTGCTTTTGCCTCTATGGCAGAAATATTTTTTTGCTCCCTCTATCATTTTCAACACTCATGTGTAGAATTTGTTTGCTATTTGTATATCTTAGGTTCTATTTTTTGTTTTTCATTAAAATTGATAAAGAGGGAATAATGAACCTATTTTAAATTTAATCACAAATGGGATTATCATTATATTTTAGTGTTAGACATAAAAAAATAAAAGTTCATGTAGCTTGCATTTTAGGCTAAATCTTGTTTGTTGTATTCTCTTTTGCATCCTTGCTCTTGAAAAGAAAAATAATATTTTGGTTTATCATTGAAATAAAAAATCATTTAGTCATAGGTTTTGAGTACTACATCTTTATGCATTACATTTAAATAAAAATTAAGGTTAGGCTTCACAAAAATGGGATCTTAAAAGGTATTTATTTTTATTTTGGAAATGTAAGTGTTTTTTAATTTATCCATCAATTTAGCATTAGCCCATAACATCCCCTAATCCTCTTGAAATGATTAGAGAGGAAGAGACACATTGGATACCTTTTGCCAATCTCTTCCTTGTTTCTTACATTTTGGTGAACATGACATGAACACCACCATAGTTCCCAAGATTCTTTTGATCCTAGACAAAAACCTTAACCAAGACTAAAGTCTATCATATATTAATCAAGATAACTTGAATCTTGTTTGTGTATTTAGCACACATTAATCAAGATAACAAGAACCTAACCAAGTGCTAGTCCTATTAAGTATTTTCAAACCCTTTGAATATATGCCATACAAATTTTTAAGCTATGTTGGGTATATTGTGAGCTCAAGCCACTAGCCATTCATATAGGGTTTCACACATACTTATGCCTAGTGATGATTATATCATAGTAGGATAGTGGAATTCATAAGGAGGAATATTATTACCCCTCATGTCATCTTGGACCTTATACCTAGAGGGTCAATTCCATGTACCATCGTTGTGCCATGTATTGGTTGTCTCTCAAGTACCAATAGGTATATAGAGAGTGGATAGATGAATAGAGACCTTTAGGTTTATAAGGAGACCCATGAGGTATATAAGTTTAATTAGGTATATCAAGGAAAGGAGATACAAGGTTGATAAAACATATTTCCAAACTTTAAAACTTAATTGATTGAACTACCTTCCCTTCCAACCCATAGTTTATGGATGCTACCTAACTCATAGGATAGCCCACAAATTGGCCATTAACTCCAACCTTTCGGTGGAATATCCTAAGGATCAATCCACCTTCAAGAACCTAACTTTGAAGAAGAAGTTAAAAGTTCTTCACCCTCGAGTTTTTTGACCCCCTTCCATGATGATCAAGGAAGAGTATTTTTCAAATCATTTGATCACATGGCTTCGTTCTTATAGAGATATGAAGATATCGTGGCATCCATCCTTAAGGACGATAATGGCAACCTAGGTGTTTTTGCAAGGGAGGATTCACTCTTAAACCATCCAACAACCTAGTTCTAATCCCTTATATTTTAATGAAGCGAGTCCATTCTTTGGACCCTTAAACACAAACCTTAATGTATCAACATCTAATCTTATTGACTCTACTCTTGTTATCACCACTATTATGGATGTTTAGATACAAAACCTCCCATCCTTCTTAGAATGTAATTTATCCTTACCTCCTCATATGGAGCTACTACAGGTCGATGTAAGTTACCTTATGTCTCAACAAGTGGATATGAGTTACATTTTCAATCTGGATGTACCCTGTAGTGTCTCAATCTCTAATCCTATTTTTAATAATCTTCCTTCTATTTCTAATCCTACTCTTGCAATCTCTCATCCTTCATATTCTAATAATTTCATTTCAAAGAGCTTGGATATGATCCATATAATGCTAATCTCAACATTGTATGCCCCAATGCATTAATCCTATCCTTCCATCAATTATCAAGGTCCTCTTATCTCATTTCACATGCCTTATGTACAATCATATCTAGTTTTATTTGAGATTTAAATTTTAGAGCCATTGAAAACAAACGATCTTAATTCAAGGGTCTTCTTCCAACCATAAGTACTCCTATGAGAATCTGTGCAATCAACCCTTAAATCCCTTTGTAGCTAGTCACCCTTTTCCTCCCAAATTTGAAATGCCCAAGTTTCAAATGTATAAAGGGAAGGAAGATTCCACCAACCACCTTAGGATTTTTAGGACTGCCTATAGCAACATTTATTATGATGAAATTTTGCTACTTAATATATTTTCCAAGAACCTTAGTGGCCCTGCCTAGGAATGGTATGTTA
Organism: Wollemia nobilis; assembly: GCA_028583015.1. NCBI lineage: Eukaryota > Viridiplantae > Streptophyta > Pinopsida > Araucariales > Araucariaceae > Wollemia > Wollemia nobilis. The sequence goes on along the minus strand of JAQPPZ010008939.1, from coordinate 93,862 downwards.
GGACCCTCCTAACATAACTCTTAATCATATTATATTATATTGTATTATAAAGGGACACATCCCTTCACCATTCACACCTTTTAGATAGATGTAAATAGGACAAGGAGGATGCTCCAAAGATCATCCAAGAACATTAATTTATTATATTGTGGGTTTTTGCCTTTCAATACAAACTGCGATTCTATTCAAACAACGATTCTTTTCTACATTCAATTCATATTTCAAGTTGCAGGTTCATAACAACTAGATCAGAGCTAAAAAGACCTAAAATTTTTTCCCCACCCCGCTCTAGTTACTGATAGGCCATTACTCGACAATGTTTTCTTTTCAGCATACATTCTAACCATTACTTACGACACTGTTACACAGTCGACCATAGTCACCATTAAAGGTAGCATACATAATTTTTTTGGACAACATCACGCATTACCGGACTTAGAAAACCCCAACAACGAGTACAAGTGAGGAAAATATCATTCAATGTGAACAAAGAGCAGCAAGTACGCGAAATTAAACACGAAAAAGACAAATAATTTTTTTTGAAAAAACTAATTTTTGCATATTCAAATCACTTATAAACCAACCACACCCTAAATGGCCGAGGGAAGATGATCTCAAGACACAATGAAGGAGATTGCGAAGGAGGTTTCAAAAGAAATTACGAAAGAACTCTCGAAGTTTTTCAAGGAAATGAGAGACATGATGCAAGGAATGGCATTTTGGAAGGACAATTTAGAAGATAAAATCGCTACCAAAATAGCAGACCTAACCATAAACATCACCAACTCGAATACAAATATATCCACTAAATTGGATGCTACAACCCATTCCATGGACTTAGTACAACAAAATTTGTTGCTCATGCAAAATGGACAACAAAACACTATGCCACCACAACAAACATTAATAGGGGGACCACATACATCAATCCTTCCTCGTACCACAAAACTAGATTTTCCAAAATTTGATGGAGGTGACCCCACAAATTGGATATATAGGGCAGACCAATATTTTGCCTTATATCAAATCTCGAAGATTCAGAAAGTTTGTATCACATCATTTCACTTGGAACAAATTGCTACCCAGTGGTATCAATGGTATGAGAAAATGAAAGGTCCGCCCACATGGACCGAATTCACAAAAAACTTAATGTTGCGATTTGGCCCCACTAAATTTGAAGACTTCACAGGATCCCTCACTAAACTACGACAAACCTCCACCGTAAGGGAATACCAAGCACAATTTGAGAAATTGGTGAACCTTACAACAGGACTAGATGCATCATTATTCCAAATTTGTTTCATTAGTGGCCTAAAATAAGACATTAGAATGGAGGTACAAATACAAAATCCTATCGATATGATGCATGCAATGGCATTAGCACAAATGATAGAAGAGAAGAACAATAACCAAAGGCAAATAGGAAGATTTTTTCAAGAAAAACACCAAATACCTACACCAGCCAAAAACTGAATAAGGTCATGCCAATTAAACGAATTAGCCAAGAGGAGCTAAAAGAAAGACGAGAAAAGGGCCTATGTTTCCATTGCGACGAAAAGTTTACCCCCAACCACAAATGCATCTCACCAAAATTATATATTTTGGACACAGTTGATTGCACTCCCAAAGAGGAGGATGACATAGAAGTGGAAGTAATAACTGAGGTTGCAGAAGAAAACCAAGAAGATAAAACAAAAATATCCTTTAACGCATTAGCAGGATACTCGATTCCACAAACAATGAAGGTAAAAGGGTATTTTAAGAAACAAAACCCTATTGTGCTCTTAGACTCTAGTAGCACTCACAATTTTATAGACCCCAGTTTGGCCAAACAAGCTAATTGCTTTATATATCCCTGCAATAACTTCGAAGTCATGATTGGCAATGGAGGAAAAATTGCATGTAAAGGCAAATGCAGGAATATCAAACTCACGATGGGGGAATATAACATGAAAGCAGATATGTATGTACTACCATTAGGAGGATGTGATATTATTTTGGGCGTACAATGGCTACGAATGCTCGATAAAATTCAATGGGACTTTGAAGAGTTATGGATGCAATTTATACAAAACAACCAAACATACATAATTCAAGGTTTAAAAATAGGTCCCACACAAATCGTAAGTTCCCATAGAATGGAAAATATTCTTCGAAAAGGAGGAAGAGGCATGGTTGCCCAACTATTTTCCTTGAAAAACACCACCGAAGAGCAACTAGAGGCACCCTAATTAATAGAACTCCTAGAGAAACATGATAAAATATTCAAAGAACCAGAGGGATTACCTCCACAATGAAGCCATGATCATGTTATTCAATTACTTTTGGGACACCAACCTCCAAATATTAGACCTTACCGATATCCATACTTACAAAATATGAAAATAGAAAAATTAGTACAAGACCTACTAAGGGCAGGGGTCATTCGACCTAGTAGAAGTCCCTACTCTTCGCCAGTCATACTAGTAAGAAAAAAGGATGGATCATGGCGCCTATGCGTGGATTTTTGCGCTCTCAACAAAATAACGATTAAAGACAAATTTCCTATTCCAATCATTGATGAACTACTCGATGAACTAAATGGAGCTGCATATTTTTCTAAACTCGATTTACGATCAGGTTACCACCAAATTCGAGTTAAGGAAAGTGATATACCCAAAACTACTTTTCGCACCCATGAGGGACATTATGAATTCTTGGTGATGCCTTTTGGCCTCACCAATGCTCCATCCACATTTCAAAGTCTTATGAATAAGGTATTTTCTCCCTTCAAAATTTTATTTTAGTTTTCTTTGATGATATTTTGATTTACAACAAGACATGGGAAGAGCACTTAACACATATAGCACAAGCACTCAAAATCTTGGAAGAAAATCAATTATACGTAAAGATATCAAAGTGTTCCTTTGGGAAGCAGGAAATTGAATATCTTGGACATATTGTCTCCAAGGAAGGAGTTAAAGTAGACCCTCGAAAAATTGAAGATGTGGAAAATTGGAAAATTCCAAAAACTCTAAAAGGGTTGTGTGGGTTCTTAGGATTAACGGGCTATTATCACAAATTTGTTAAATATTATGGGAAAATAGCAACACCCTTAACAACCCTACTTAAAAATAATGCCTTCATATGGTCTCCAAAAGTGAATGAAGCTTTCATGACTTTGAAAAATGCCATGTGTACCACCCTCGTCCTAGCTATGCCATATTTTTCCCAACCATTCATTATTGAAAGCGATGCTTCGATTGGGAATGGGAGTGGTGCTCATGCAAAATGAGAAGCCCTTAGCCTTTACTAGTAAAGCATTTTCCAAAAATAATTTAGCACGTTCCACTTATGAAAAAGAAATGTTAGCTATGGTCCATGCTATCCAACATTGGAGACCATACCTTATTGGAAAAAATTTCATTATCTGCACTGACCACCATAGCCTAAAATACCTTCTTGAACAATGGATAACCACTCTAGAACAACAAAAGTGGGTAACAAAACTATTAGGCTATGATTATGAAATCATCTACAAAAAAGGGAAATATAACATGGTTGTGGATGCACTTTCCATAAAGTTTGAAGAAACTTCACAATTACATGCTTTTTCCTGCCCCATCCCTACATGGATCGAACAAGTCAAGGATGAATGGTATGTGGACCCTACTATACACACCATAATTCAATAACTACAACAAAATCCCATGAGTAAACCCCACTACTCTTGGCAAGGTAACATGCTTTGTTACAAAGAATGTCTGGTCCTCTCACCTACATCGATTTATCGTCCAAAGCTTCTACATGAGTTACACGCTACACCTACTGCAAGCCACTATGGATTCCTAAAAACCTACAAAAGAGTGACTAAATCATTTTATTAGCGAGGGATGAAAAATGATATCAAGAAGTTCATCAATGAATGTGAAACATGCCAAAGAAATAAAGGTGAAACAATGGCAACACCGGGCCTTCTTCAACCTCTACCCATACCAACCAGGACATGGGAGGATATTTCAATGGATTTCATTGAAGGTCTTCCAAAATCTGTAGGAAAAATGATGATCCTAGTGGTGGTAGATCGTTTATCTAAATACACCCATTTTTTCCAGTAGCTCACCCCTATACCGCTAGTACTATTGCTCAAATATTCCTTGACAATATTTTTAAATTACATGGCATGCCTTCTACTATCGTTAGTGATCGTGATCCCACTTTCACTAGTAATTTTTGGAAGGAATTATTTAAACTCCAAGGTACTCAACTTTGGATGAGCTCCGCTTACCACCCACAAATGGATGGTCAAACTAAAATTGTCAATAAGTGCTTAGAAACCTATCTCCGATGCTTTATTTCCACAAAACCCCTTCACTGGGTTAAATGGCTTCCACTAGCTGAATGGTGGTATAATACCACATATCACACAACCATAAAAATGACCCCTTCGAAGCATTATATGGCTGATCACCCCCATCTCTAACCTCTTATCTTCTAGGAAGTACAAAAGTATCAGTTGTAGAGATGGAGCTGGTCACTCGAGATAATATCATTCGTGCTTTAAAGGACAATCTACATATCGCTCAACACCGCATGAAGCAACAAGCGGACCAACATCGGATTGAAAGGGTTTTTCAAGAAGGGGATATGGTATTTCTCCACCTCCAACCATATCATCAAACTTCATTGAAAATAAAAGGGTCGCAAAAATTAGCACCAAAATTTTATGGCCCTTATAAAATTCTATAGCGTATTGGACCTATTGCATATAAACTTGAATTACCAGAATCTTCCAAAATCCATCCGGTATTTCATGTTTCTTGTCTTAAAGTTGTAATAGGCACTAACATCGTTATGCAAACTCAACTTCTAGAATTTTTAGATAATGGAGCTCTCATGGTTGAACCAGAAGCTATCCTAGACCGACGTATGCGCCACCTCCGTAACCGCACCATCACCGAGGTATTGATTCAATGGAAAGGTCTACCTCCAGAGGATGCTACGTGGGAGACGCTCCACCAGATTCAACAACAATTTTTGCAATTCTAGCTTTGAGGACAAAGCTTTTTCAAAGGAGGGTGGCATGTTAGGACCCTCCTAACATAACTCTTAATCATATTATATTATATTGTATTATAAAGTGACACATCCCTTCACCATTCACACCTTTTAGATAGATGTAAATAGGACAAGGAGGATGCTCCAAAGATCATCCAAGAACATTAATTTATTATATTGTGGGTTTCTGCCTTTCAATACAAACTGCGGTTCTATTCAAACAACGATTCTTTTTGCATTCAATTCATATTTCAAGTTGCAGGTTCATAACATGGTATTACAAAATACCATGGCATTTCCTTAAAATATTTAAGAACCTTGTTGAGATATTCATTAAGCAATTATCTATCTACATCAATGAGAAGGTCACACATAGTTGCTTATATAATCTTAAGAAATCTAAAGACAAGACTTATGCAAACTTCTTGACAAGATGATGAGCCCTAATAGGGATACTTTAATACTTTATACCACCAAGAGACCTTCTAGACATTTTTATAGGCAACCTTAATAAGAAATTGATCTTAAATTTGGAGACAACCAATGTATATTTATGAATATGCAATTGAAATTTATGAGAGAGTAGAGACTTCCCTCCTCAAAAGAGGACAATTGAAACCTAAATCCCATAAGGAGAAAGATAAGTCCTCCCACAAAAAGGAGTAGTATAAAAACAAGTATGTTATAGGCAATGGAGTCATAGACTCATGCCAAACCAACAATGTGAGTGTTTCAACAACCCTTCAAAAGCATATCTTAGGGAAACCTCAAAAATAAAAACTTATGGGGAAGTACTCCCAACTGGTCCTACCTCCTTTAGCCATATTAGACTAGCTCCTTAAATCTAAAATAGTTGACCTTCCATCTATCAAGTCTTTAGAACCTAGAAGAAAAAAAATCATTGGTTTTGCTCCAATGATCACTATACCTTCCACCACACTAAAAATCATGTGACCAATAAGTTTCTAATCCTTAGAGATCTCATCCAAGATCTTATTGATAAAGGTCAAGTCATCTTAACCAGTTCTAAATTCCAAAATTCTTCCAATCAAAATATTAAAATTTTCCAAGATCTATTTCTAAATCATAATTAAAATTGAAAGACAACAAACAATGTTCACTACAGGAATGTTTCACCTTTGAACCAAGGGGTGGTGGGAATAATTCATTCTTCTAATATTTTTCTTATGTTTGTGTTCTAACCAGATAGAAACAAAAAATTCTTTCATCTAATCAACCTTCTAGAACTTGTTATAAAATAATAAACCATAGGCATTAGCTAGGTATTGATATTGCATAGGGTTTAAATAGTACAATATAGGCTAGGAATAGCCTTAGGAAATATTAACAAAATAATATCCCCTAACCATGCTAACAACTATGCATTTAGCTAATTAAGAACCTAACAACTAACAACTAATAGCTAGCTAGGTATGCTAACATAGTCAAGTTGACTACAATTACCCAATCACCCAGTTACCAATAGATATTCCAAACAGTGAATATCTACGAGGTAAAAAGTAAAAGGAAATGTAATAATGTAATATTTACCAAATAGTAAATTAAATCTACCTAGGAGAATCTACTAATTACCAAATGAGGTGATAATCATAGTTACTATAGCATAGTAACTCTAACATCCATCTTATTACATTATTTGGGTAATGTATATAACTACCCCAATACGTGAAAGATGTTGATATTTTGTTATGACTTTGTTTAAGAAAATGTGTATTCTCTCTTTGTATTATATCAAGAATGTCCTTATTGTAACTTGCATCCAATGGATGCATGGGTAACCAACTCAATCACTATGTGTACTAGAGTATATCACTACATACGAGGTTCATTCGGTTGCAATATGATTTTGTAATTTTTTTGATAAGTTACCTAAGGTGTCGGTCATTGTCGAAAATGCACCCTTATAAGTTTTCCCCCTTGTTGCAAAACATGTTGTAATGGAATTTCTACAAGAAGTGTGACTAAGGTGTCGATCGCTGCCAAAAATTCACCCTTATAAGTCTTTCTCCCTTTTTACAAAAATTGTATAAAGTAGGAAATTTTTTTTATCCCCCCTTAAATGCAAAAATATATGCCACTCATGAAGCTTTTGGCTTTTAAGATACTCCTAGGCAAATTTCAAAATTACAGAATCCTCCCTTTATTACAAGTATTCAAACAAAGAAAGTTTGCTATTTATGAAGCCTAAAGAGGTACACTCCCCTTTTATTGCAAGTAATTCAAACAAAAACATGTGTTATTTTTGAAGCCTAAAAGAGGTTTGGAATGGTGTTGCTGGGTGACAAATTTGTTTCCTTTATATGAAGAACACAAGCTTATTGAGGGGTAAAAATATAGTCCACTTTTACTTTCTTTACTCAAACAATAATACCAATATATTAATGCAATACAACAATAGTAACAAATAAATGCACAAATAACCACACATAATAGAGACATCAATTTAACGTGGTTCACCTAATGTGGGCTACTCCATGGAGAAAATATTTCACTAAAATTTTCTCAACAAATTTCTTGGGAATCCTTTCTCTATTATAATTTATGGACCTCTATCCAAAGAAAATACCAATACCCTAATATTTTTATTGGGCACCAAACCACAAGAGACACCAATCCCCTCTACTAGTTCGTGGATATCTACCATGGAGAATCACTCTTTGCTGATGGGATCCTAAAGACTACTACCTTGAGTGGACTCTCTTCTATGCTCTACCCGTTAATGGATATACCTAGACACATCCTGTAACTCCAAAGCTACCATATTGCTCGACCTATAACTACACTAAACTAAGTCTGCACATATTGCTTAACTTTGTCTCAAATGACTAAACACAATCTTTGACTAGACAATTGCCAATATTTCAAACATAGTCCTGTAGCATAAATAACTCAATATTTATTTGAAGCTACTTAAGTCTACAAAACCTATCAATATAGTTACACAAGCTGACAACAAAATACCCTACTGTCTACCCCAAACCTTAACTCAAGGTTGAACAAAAAATAATCAACTACTCAAGTCTTCCAAGATTACTTCATCCACAGTCTCCAGAACTACCAACTACCCATTCTCCCTAATACTTTCATAGCCACAGTTTCAAGAACTGCTACTCCTAGTACTAAGACTACTCAAAATCCAAAGTCTAATAACTTGTCCAATTCTCAACAAGTATTAAAGACTTACCTATTTCCACAAGTCCCTAAGAACTTGTCAATATGCTCAACAAGTTAAAATACCTCATATATGTGGGGCCAATATTGCCAATATGCTAAGCTTCATCAAGACTTGTTGTAGCTTCCATAAAAGCTCACAAACCATCACACTTCTAAGACTACTAAACTCAACAAGTCCTTACTAGAACTTGTCCAAACTAATTGTAAGCTTACACAAAACTCACACAAAGCTTCCTCTTTCGAAGTCCTAGGACTTACAAGCTTTCAGCTTGCTTCACTATCTTAGCACTCTAGACTACTCACCCTAGCTCTCAAAAAGCTTATCAAACAATGCAAAACTTGCACAATAAAACCAACTCAATTCTTACAAAAACCCTTCAATCACACAAACAAGTTTCACTGAATCTTGTTAAACCGAAGCTATAGAGAATTTAGAGACTAAATAGTTCAAGAACTGAACTACACTCCAACACTTTCAATCAACTATGTTAAATAACCTACTCAACATAACTCAATGAAACACAACTTGCTTCAAATCCTAGACAAGTGTTTAAATGCTTTAACAACCACACTAGGAACAAACCTTGAACAAGAGATTCCAAATTCACATAAAGATACTCTTTCATCAAATCGACTGCCTTTAGACAGTCAACCATATGTGCATTTTGTCAATTTGGAGGGAGAACATGCGTGCCACTTCACTAGCCAATTCTAATGTGCCACATCACCCACCAATGTTAATGTGCCATGTCACCTACCATGTCAGCATGCATCCATCGATTGCCACGTGTACGACAGATCAACACCCAGTTAACTCCTCATAAACTCTTAGTTTTTATGCGAGGCCACATTAGCTCCACCTAGTCAGACCACCATGTTAATAGTGCTATTAAGGATACCACATCAGCTCTCACCATGTTATAGGTCAATTGCCTCAAAAGTTGTGTTAGCCAACTCCACCAGTCAGATCATGCCATGTGCTACTTTGGGTTTTACATCATCTAGGTCATGATGCCATTAGATCCCTCCTCGAGGGTCATGCCAGTAATATCAACTCACCAATTGAAATTCATCTGCTTGATTATCAGTGCTTGTTGGAATCCATCCTCTTGTGATTTGCATTGCATCACATGTTGGGAAGTGATGAGAGGTCATCAGTGGGGAGGATTCTACCATTTGGGCCTCGTATCATGTGTAGGAGTCTTCGTCGAGAAAGCATCAATGGGGGTCACCATACAAGAAGCATCGACCAACATCGTTAGGAGGTCTCTATCCGATGCGGTGACATCAATTGCTCATGTGGGAGATTTAGCGTGTGCTCCCAAAATTGTGTGAGAGATTGTTCCAAGTGAGGAAATCCATTCTAGGGTCACCACGCAGAAGGGTGTTTGATCCAGATAGATTTGCACTACCTTCAACATAATTCTTGCATGTTAGCGATAAAAGTGCTTTGGAAATGAAACAAAAAATAAATATTTCACCTTGCTCATCTAAACCAAAAAAATCCTTTGCCTTGCTCATCTAACCCCCTAGCTCTGATACCAATGTTATAAAATAATAAACCATAGGCATTAGCTAGGCATTGATATTGCATAGGGTTTAAATAGTACAATTTAGGCTAGGAATAATCTTAGGAAATATTAACAAAAAAATATCCCTTAACCATGCTAACAACTACGCACTTAGCTAATTAAGCACCTAACAACTAAAAACTAGCTAGGTAGGTTAACGTAGTCAAGTTGACTATAGTTACCTAGTCACCTAGTTACCACTAGATATTCCAAATAGTGAATATCTACAAGGTGAAAAGTAAAAGTAAATATAATAATGTAATATTTACCAAGCGGTAAATGAAATATACCTAGGAGAATCTACTAATTACCGAATGAGGTAATAATCATAGTTACTATAACATAGTAACTCTAACAGAACTCCTTTGGTCCTTCGTGTAAAAAGAGCTTCTTCCTATAAAAAACCACCATTAAGCATCTAATTATACAAAGATAAGGGTAATTTCAATTTATGTCAACAACTTGAAAATACCCTCATAAAAATATTTCTTCTTGAGCTTCTTAGGACATTTCCAATGCATAGGAACATCTTGCTCAAAATTTTGACTAAGCAAGTTATTCCTCATGATATAATACCTAATGAACTCACTTCTATGGTGGGATCCATTGGTATCAATCATGCAACCATATCATTCTATGAGGATGATATTCCACCACTCTCTATGATTAGAGATCTCCCTTTGTATATCATGAGTCATATTGATGACACTCTCATCAAAATAATCGTTATCAATAATGGCTTAGATCTCAACGATTTTCAGTCTAAAATTCATTGGTAATTTTGGGCTAACCAAATAGGATTTAGAGAATTTTGATATTGTAATTAGGGCATTTAATAATGGGTAACATGATGCTAGTGATATTATAGTCTTATCCATCAAAGTCAGACCTTACATCCTCAACACTCTCTTTTACATCATGTCTTGTGACCTAACCTATAACATTCTTCTTTGAGGGCCTTGGATCCATGCGATGTGGATTGTCCCTTCAACTCTCCATTAGTACCTAAAATAAATATCAGGGTAGGACTATTCACATTCAAGATGATCCCAAGCCATTTACCTATTATCAACTGGTTGAAGTCAATAATCCTAAGGCTGGTCTTTGTCCTTCTCTTAATCCATATTCATTAGCTTCTTCTCAAATCAATGATGCATTAAGGTCTTTAACCTTAAATTATCAACCTAATAAGAAATCTAAAGATTAAACCTCTAATCTAGCAACCTTAACATTAATAACCAAGATAATGATTAATATTTTTTGTACCTAGCCAAGCTCCGTCTATCTCCCCAAAATTTAGGCTTACCTTTAGGAAGGATAAAATAATGCAAATTAGAAGTTTACCCTTTATTTGTGTTAATGATACTAACGATGACCACATCCAAGGTAACAACCTTATTTTTTCTAAATGATAGTATGCTTCATGCTACTTGTCAACTCATATTCCATCCTAAAATAAATGCTTTCTAATATGGAATATTCAAGGAAAATGACTAGGTCTTCATGAGTAGGACATCAAAGAGTCCTTGGAGGTTGAAGTCTAACTAAGATGTCATGGGATAGGTTAGTTAGCCTTTCCATTTTTTTTTCTAATAGTGACAGAATCTTCAATCTTCCCTTTAGGTAATTCCATGATGACACAATTTCTTAAACATATTGGATTAGGATGAGGAGCATGATATGGATCATCACTCTTTCTATATCGTAATTCCTTTAAATTCACACACTTTTCTAGTGTACATTTCCTAACTTTATCCTATCCTAAGCTAAAATCCAATGAAGATGACTATGATATGGAGTATGTCCTACAAAATCCTCTTCAAGATAGTTCCTTGGACTCTCTAGCCTAAATGACTTTTATTTTGGTAGATATTTTCCCCAAATTGTGATGTTGCTCTCACAACCAACCAATCATAATCAATTATCCTTTAATATTATAGATATTGATATTCTAGTAGTGTAGCTTACTCCTCCTCAATTAGAATATGAGTCTTGCATTATAAATGAGGAAAATATCGATATTTACATTGGGATTATTGATAATTAAAAGATCCTCAAGTTAGGCCAAGTATTGATCTCAAATGAGCATGAGGAATATCCTATTATTTTGAAGAATTTTAGTGATATATTTGTTTGGTCGTATATTGACATGCTAGGTCTTGATCTTTATCTACTTATCCACCACCTGGTTGTCAAGCCTGATTCAAAGGTCATAAAGTAGAAGTTTTAAAAAATACATCCAAAAGTTACCTTTCTAGTCAAGCAGGAGCTTAAAAAACTGCTTGATGTTGGATTTATCAAAGATAATTATTTTGACTAGATATCTTTTGTCCCCATTGCCAAAAAGTAGGGCAACATTAGAGTCTGCATATAATTTCAAGACATCAAAAAAACATATCTTAAAGATAACATCTTCTTTCTCAACATTGGCATGATCATCAATTTTACTATAAGATGTAGAATATTGTCTATAATGGATAAATTCTTAGGCTATAATAAAATCATAATTTATCTTGATAATCATTACAAAATAGCTTTTACCACATAGTGGAAAACCTTCTTCTATCAAGTCATGCATTTTGAAATGAAATATGCAAGAGCTACCTACTAGTGAGCCATGACAAACATCTTTCATGACATGTTGCATGACATTATGGAAGACTATATTGATGAACTTCTTGGTTGGTTATTAAAATAGAAGTATCTTGTTCAATATATAAGTAACATCTTTGAGTGTCTAAGGGAGTACAAGGTATGCTTAAAGCCTCAAAAGTGCACCTTTGGAATGATGTTAAAAAAACTAGTGGGATTCATTGTATCCCAATGTGGCATCAAAGTTGATTTTAACAATTTATCAACTATCATCAATATGCCACCCCATAAAACTTTATCTCATATTTGGAGTCTCTAGGGCAAGCTTCAAGCTAAAGAAGATTCATCTCTCAACTTGCTAATAAATGTCAACCCTTTTTCAAGCTTTTGAGGAAGGATGTGGTCTTCAATGGGGATGTTGATTTTCAAGAAATATTTGATGCTCTCAAATCCTACCTCGTATCTTCTCCTATCATTATCCCTCCTAATTATTCCAATCCTTTATTAATTTGCATAGCAAAATCAAGCCATACCTTAGGAGATATGTTGACATAGTACAATGACCACTATAGAGAGCAATCCATCTTCTACATTCGTAGGATGTTGGTCAATTACGAAGTCCACTACACCTCTTTAGAGAAGATTTTTCTCACCATATTGTTTGCTTCTAAAAATCTTACACACGACATGGTTATCCATAATACCTTGGTTATCAGAAGGGTTGATCCCTTATGATATCTTGTATCAAAGCCTTACCTCTTAGTATGAATTGCTAAATGTGTCATCACCCTTAGTGAGTTTAGTATTGAATTTATTAGTTAAAATTCTATGAAATATTAGGTTATTGCTCACTAATTAGCATCTATACCTTAGAAGGTAACCTTCCTTTAATCGTAGAATTCCTAAATGAGTTAGTATTTAGCTTCAAATATGATCAGCCTAATTCATGGACCCTATAATTTGATGATGTTTGAAGTGTCAAATGACAAGGGATAAGTATTATCTTGGTCACACCTAAACAATAATTTATCCCTACTACTTACTTTTGATGCAATTTCACAAACATCACATCAAAACTAGGGCAAAATGTAGACACCATATTTTGACACACCCTCAAAGCAAAAGCCACCAAACAAGATACCCAACATCAATAAACACGCAATTAGTCCAAACCCAAAAATTTGGGTATCATTTTTAGCCCCTGTAAAAAATGCCACTAAAATTTTTGATCATTAGTTGCAATTTTGCAAAATAGTCAAATTTCAAGTCCTAGCAAGTCAAATTGACCGTTGGTCAAAAATGCCAGTCATTGAAAAAAATGAAGAACACAAGCTTATACTGAGAGGGGGGGGTGAACAGTATAAGACCACTTTTAACTTTTTCTTTCAAAACAGCTTTCAATTCAATGTTAGGTAGAAAATAGATAGTAGTATTAACAGCAGTAATCAAGCAATGCACAAAACATCATCCACAAAGTGACACAACAATTTACGTGGTTCACCCAAGGTGGGCTACTCCACGGATAAAAATTTTCTCTAAAAGTTATATCACGCTTCTTTGGGAAACCTTCCCAATTACAATGTTTATGAGCCTCTTGCTCAAAGGAGATACCTTCCCCTAATTCTGCTTTGGCTGGGGATCCTCTAGAAGACCTCTACCTCCTTTGCCCTTAGCAAGTGGAACTCTATCCACAGAAGACACCTGTCTTCCCTACTCTGGCTGGAGATCTCTATCCTCAACTCTATCACCGCAAAGCTGATCCTCGAATATGCACTAAACATAGTCCTTCGGTCTAGCACATATGTCCTCTATCTGATCTGCACCAAACATAGTTCTTCGATCTGGCACAGGTCTGTCCTCTTCCTCTATCTCTGTTCTATTACAGCCGCACTTGGTTGAGACAACTTTTGCACTAATCGCGCAACCACAGTAGCACTCGATCGAACCTCAACTTATGCACCTCTGTGAAATTATAGCAACACAGACTTTGCACATTCTACCTCTCGATGATCGCACTTCTCTCCCGCACTCTATCTATGAATATCACACTTCGAACGCACACTTTGATCGATTCGACTCGACTCGCTCTCTTGCGCACAGCAGAATTCACTTACGCAAATTTGATACACACATTCGATACTTTGAAACTCAAAAATAGTCCTCCTTTTATAGCATTAATTCATGATCAAAAACTTAATCTTTAGTCGACTGTTACCCTAAAGATCGTCGGCTGCAAAATCCTAATCTTCGTCGGCCCAGATTTAACTTTGTCGGCTTCAACCGCCTCTACTGCCTCTGTCACTTCCCTGTAGCTTCCTTTGCGAAACTACAACATGTCGCAATATCGCGACGCCTTTGCCTACCGTACACCTTCTTTTGTCTGTTGTCGTGAAATCGTGACACTGTTTGCCTTTGTCTGCCTTGACAACGTGCTTGTCGTGAAATCATGACACTTCTGACTTTTGTTGACGTCATCTTTAACTCTGTCGCGAAATCGCGATGCTTTAGTATTCAATGCCTTCTTCTCCTCTTTTATCGTGAAATCGCAACACATCTGCTTCTGCTGACGTCATCTGCAACTCTGTCACAAAATTGCGACCCTTCTTGCTTCTTCAACCTTTTCTCGGATTGCACCAGCGAAAATGAAACATGTCACGAAATTGCGACGCTTTCGCTGCCTTAAGCTCTTTTCTGCCATATGCTTGCAAAACTAGAACATGTCACGAAATCACGATGCTTTTGTCTACAAAGCCTTCCTCTCTGCTTCTGTCGTGAAATCGTGACACTTCTCCTATAGAAGACCTGCTTCTAGTTTCTGTCGTGAAATCGTGACACTTTCTCCAACTCAATGCTGCCTTCTCAACCTGTCGCAAAATCGTGACATTTTCTGCTAACGCAAGCTTTCTCTTCAACCTATCACAAAATCGTGATGCTTTCAGCTTTCGTTCACTTTCTCTACTACCTATCGTGAAATCGTGACACTCTCTACGTCCGTACGCTTTTTCTTCAGCCTATCGCGAAATCGCGACGCTTCTTATATCAAACTCTTTCCTTTGCTGCATGTCATGAAATCACGACAGTTCTCACTTCAAGATTTTTTAGCATGTTGCAAAATCGCTACAGTCCTCAACTTGTCCTCTGTAGCATATCGCAAAAACGTGACAGTCCTCACTTGGACCTTTGCATTATGTCACCAAATCGCGATAGTTCCTAAATAACTTTCTCTCTCATCGATCTTGTCGTAAAATCGCGATAGCTCACACTGCGGACTCTCTCTTCTGCAACATGTCATGAAATCATGACACTTTTTTGTCTGTACAACCTCCTTTGTAGAATGTCACAAAATCGCGACACTTTTCTTTCTCTGCCTTCCTGAATGTCGTGAAATTGCGACACTTTTTCCTGAACTTTCTCTCTCCTCAAACATGTCACGAAATCGTGATAGTTTTGCCAATGCTTTCTCTCTCCTGAAACATGTTGTGAAATCGTGATAGTTTTGCCAGCACTTTCTCTCTCCTAAAACATATCACGAAATCGTGACAGTTTTTCCAACCGCCTGCATACTTTTTCTTACTTGTCTTTTTCTTGATCTTTTGCAATCGGGCTACTCCGATCTACTTGGAAACTCACTGTCCAAACTGAAACATTCATCAAAACACATTCTTTGACATCAAACCAAAAAGCTTCAAGACCTTCTTGACATCAATGACAACATCTACACTTAGAGCAAAGGCAATGTACCTAAGGTACCCAAAATTGCCAACAATCTCCCCCTTTGTCATTGATGGCAACCCTTAACTAAAAACATATCTCAAGAGCCAAAACTGAACCAAATGATCCAACAACTGAGAATCTGTCTTTGAAGTTTTTGCTCCCCCTGACTTGAAGCTCTCTTCTTCACTCATATCTCCCCCTTACTCATATCTCTCCCCCTTTGTCATCAATGGCAAAGGGTCACCTTTGGGGCTCGGGACTAAGAATGAGCCTCTTAGATTAGTCCCTCCCCCACCTCCTGATGAGGTGATTAAAACAGGGGTGGGAGTGAAACTCCCATTAGACACTCATCATCATCAGTGTCTACAATTTCCTTGCTGGGACTTCTCTTAATTTCTTTGTCTGTATTTTTGTTCCTGTCACTGTTCTGATCCTCGGACCTGTTCATACTATTGTTCCTGTTTCTTTTATCATTTCTATTTTTATCCATACCTTGATCCTTGGACCTGTTCATATCACTTTTCCTGTTTCTGTTATCATTCCTATTCTTATCCATGCCTTGATCCTTGGACATGTTCATACTGCTGTTTTTGTTCCTGTACCTCGGAAGATCGGCTCTACATTGTCTAGCTGTGTGACCTTCATTGTTGCACTTATAACACGAAACAAAGTTATTTCTGTTTGGCATACCTCTTCTTTGAATCCGCCTGTTATGACTAACCGTGTTCCTGTGATTTGCTTTGCAAAAAATTACCTTATGCCCAAACTGTTTACAAGAGTAGCATGTTGGCAATTTTGGGTACCTTGGGTACATTGCCCTTGCTCAAGTGTTGATGTTGTCATTGATGTCAAAGAGCGGAAGGGTTTTTATGAAAACCAAGGCAGACTAAATTATAGGTTTTGTTTAAATCCATGGTCAGTAGTTTTGAAATGGGTTTTTCTTAAAACCCAAGTTAGCTCTTCGTTTTGTTGAAAAAGGTGCTCCGATGATGAAGATATTTAATTTTAAATATCCAGTTTAAATTTTCTTTATTTATTTAAAATTTAAATTAATATTTTAAAATTAAATTAAAGCTGTTCATCGACTTGTTTTCAAAGCCGACGTTGCTAGGGTTTTGCAACGGATCAATTAGGGTTTCCTGCTAACAAAGCAAAGTTAAGCAACCGAAAAATTCTAGGGTTTCATGTTGACCTAATTAGGGTTGCAGCCGACATGTTTGAGAATGTTTTGATGGGATATTCTCTTCTATAAAAAGGCGGGACTGTTGCAAGGTTGAAGAGTGGGGCGTGATGCGATATATGCGAATGAAGTTCGTGTGCAGTAGAGTGTAAGTCGGTGATAGTTCTTTGTAGTTAAAGAAAAGAGATCACAATGATGAGATAGTGAGTGAGTGCGTATCGACTGATCGAGAACAAAGAGAGCGATATGCAGACGGTGTGTTTAAAGTCCGAGGCAAAAATACGCAGATGGTAGAAGTGATATTTCATGGAAGGTGCAGCAGAGTGAGTGGTGCAAAGAGAAGATAAGAACGCGGTATGCAGAAGTCGTGTTCCGAGTGTGAAATGACAGTGTGCTGGCTGTAGAAGTAATATTTTTGTGAAGTTGCAGTAGAGAACGCGGAGAGATATAGAGGAGTGGTTGAAAAAGTGCGAATCATTTTTCACAGCAGCAGTCGAATGCCGACAAGCAGTAGAACGCAAGAAAAATAGTAGATCGTGCAAATTGAGGTGACAGTTTAATTCTACAATTTTTATTACTATCTCCAAGTTGTAGCTTGGTAAAAGGGGTTGGTGCCTCTTTCCAGTTGGAGCTGGAAAAATTGGAGTTGGTGCTCCATTCTGTTGTAGCAGATAAAATTTAGAGGTTGGTGCCTCTTACCAGTTGGTGCTGGTGAATGATTATGTAAAGTTGTTGCTTTGCATTTGACTAGATTTGGATGGTAGTTCAAGAAGTATTTTTGAGGAGTAGCCACATCGGTGAACCTCGTTAAAATGTCGTGTTATGTGTGATGCTCTTAGTAATTTTATTATTTTTGTTTTAATCTGCTGCAGTTTATTTAAAAGTCTAAATTGCTTTTAAGTTTTTAAAGAACACACTGATTCACCCCCCCTCTCAGTGTCATTGTGATTATAACAATTGGTATCAGAGCAAGGTTCCCAATTTTGGCTAAATCATTCAGGGTTGATCTTGGATTAGTACACAATGGCTAAGAAGAATAGATCCTCATCCAAAAAGGCATCCCAGCCAGTTTCAGTTCCTATGGTTGAGAAAATTGAACCAAAAATGGTAGAAGGAATGAACTCTGAAGTTGAAGAAGTTGAGGCTGAAGTTGATTTAGAGGGTGAGCTAGTGTCTGCCCTTACGGAATGGGAATCGGAGAAAAAGAAGAATGAAAAATTGTCAAGGAAACTTAAGGATGCAAACAACATTATTGCCAGTTTAAAAATACAGACTGAAGAATACAAGAAAATGTCTGAAGATCTGGAAATACAGGTATCCATGAAGATAGACCACTGCAGCAAATTGGAAGAAGAAAATGTGAGTCTTCGAATACAGATACAAGAGCTGGATCGAAAAATCAACTGTCATGTAAAATGTGAAGAAAGCTCGATGAAATTGGACAAAATTCCGAGCGATCAAAGATCCACAGTATCAAATTTTGTCTCGACTTTTCTCAAGGAGAATCATCAACTGGACCAAAAGCAAGCAATGTTGAAAGTGAAAAGAACAAAGACAAGAATCGGGCAAAAGAAAGATATAATGCCAGACCTAAAATAGCAGCTGACAATGATGGCTTTACTAAGGTCACACATCAAAAGAATAGAAGATCCAAGGCTCCAGCAACAACCTGGCCAAGACCATATTTCAGGTTTAATCATTATTTCTATGGTTTTTGTTTCAAGTGTAATGTTTATGGGCATAAAATTGTTGACTGCAAATACAACGTAGGTCCAAGAAGTTTCACTAGTAGAAATGCGTTTGCTCCTTTAATGAGTTATGCAGTAGAGTGTTTTAAGTGTCACAAATTTGGTCATATTGCTAGAAATTGTCGTAGTATGTCTGTTTCATATCAACCTCATGAAAGCAGATTTCAACCGTATAGAGCAAAACAAAATAGAATTTATACTTGAAGGATATGTGCAAAATTCTAAAAAGGGGAAGTCACAAATAGAACCCAATATCACAGTTAAAACAAAATGGAAACAAAAAGAATAGCTCAGAAAGAACATGATTCTTTAATAGTGCAGACAACTTTTAGAGCTCAGAATAAACATGTTCCTTGGATTCTTGATAGTGGTTGCTCAAGTCATATGACAGGTGACAAACAAAAATTCAAAAATCTACAAAAGTATGAGGGTGGTTCTATAAAATTCGGCAACAATGACGGAGCCAAAATAATAGGTAAAGGAACGGTCAAAATTAGTGAAGGAAATATCAAGTCATAGGAAGTTTTATATGTGGATGGTTTGAAACATAATCTATTGAGTGTGAGTCAAATCTGTGACAAAGGACATGAAGTAGTTTTCAAGAAGCATGGTTGTGAAGTCAGAAAAATAAATAGTAGGAAATTAATAGCAACTGGCTCAAGGACGTCTGGCAATCTGTACACACTCTCATAGTTTTCAGAAGGTATGTGCTTCATGGGACAAGAAGAAGAGAACTGGTTGTGGCATAAGAGGCTTGGACACATAAGTTTTGATAATCTGGTAAGAATTAGTGCTAAACAAGCAGTGAGAGATATTCCAATCATTAAAAAACTTGCAAATAGTATGTGTGCTTCATGTTAGAAGGGTAAACAGACCAGAGTTTCATTTAAAACAAACTCTCACTGCTACTATAACAGGCTTGGTCAAAACAGGTTTAATCAGAACTGGCTTAGTCAGAACATGTGGATTCAAAGAATAGGTATGCCTAAAAGAAACAACACTATTACTTGTTATAAGTGCAACAATAAAAGTCACACTGTCAGACAGTGCAGAGTTGAAATTCCAGGATATAGGAACAGGAACAGTGGCATGATTAGGTCCAAGGATCAGAACAATGAAAGGAACAAGAATATGGTCAAAGAGTTCAAGAGAAGACCCGACAAGGAAGTTATACACGTTGATGTTGATCAGTGCCTGATGGGAGTTTTACTCCCACCCTAGAATTAATCACCTCATCAGGAGGTGGGGGAGGGACTAAGCTAAGAGGCTCATTCTTAGTTCCGAGCCCTAAAGGTGGCCCTTTGCCATTGATGACAAAGGGGGAGAGATATGAGTAAGGGGGAGAGCTTCAAGTGAAGAGGAAAGCTTCAAGTCAGGGGGAGAAAAACTTCAAAGAGATTGATTTCAGTTTTGGCTCTTGAAGATGTGTTTTTAGTAAAGGGTTGCCATCAATGACAAAGGGGGAGATTGTTGGCAATTTTGGGTACCTTGGGTACATTGCCCTTGCTCAAGTGTTGATGTTGTCATTGATGTCAAAGAGCGGAAGGGTTTTTGTGAAAACCAAGGCAGACTAAATTATAAGTTTTTTTTAAATCCATGGTCAGTAGTTTTGAAATGGGTTTTTCTTAAAACCCAAGTTAGCTCTTCGTTTTGTTGAAAAATGTGCTCCGATGATGAAGATATTTAATTTTAAATATCCAGTTTAAATTTTATTTATTTATTTAAAATTTAAATTAATATTTTAAAATTAAATTAAAGTCGTTCACCGGCTTGTTTTCAAAGCCGACGTTGCTAGGGTTTTGCAACGGATCAATTAGGGTTTCCTGCTAACAAAGCAAGGTTAAGCAACCGAAAAATTCTAGGGTTTCATGTTGACCTAATTAGGGTTGCAACCGACATTTTTGAGAATGTTTTGATGGGATATTCTCTTCTATAAAAATGCGGGACTGTTGCAAGGTTGAAGAGTGGGGCGTGATGCGATATATGCAAATGAAGTTCGTGTGCAGTAGAGTGTAAGTCGGTGATAGTTCTTTGGAGTTAAAGAAAAGAGATCGCAGCGATGAGATAGTGAGTGAGTGCGTATCGACTGATCGAGAACAAAGAGAGCGATATGCAAACGACGTGTTTAAAGTCCGAGGCAAAAATACACAGATGGTAGAAGTGAGATTTCATGGAAGGTGCAGCAGAGTGAGTGGTGCAAAGAGAAGATAAGAACGCGGTATGCAAAAGTCGTGTTTCGAGTGTGAAATGACAGTGTTCTGGCTGTAGAAGTAATAGTTTTGTGAAGTTGCAGCAGAGAACGCGAAGAGATATAGAGGAGTGGTTGAAAAAGTACGAATCATTTTGCACAGCAGCAACCGAATGCCGACAAGCAGTAGAATGCAAGAAAAATAGCAGATCGTGCAAATTGAGGTGATAGTTTAATTTTGCAATTTTTATTACTATCTCCAAGTTGTAGCTTGGTAAAAGGGGTTGGTGCCTCTTTCCAGTTGGAGCTGGAAAAATTGGAGTTGGTGCTCCATTCTGTTGTAGCAGATAAAATTTAGAGGTTGGTGCCTCTTACCAGTTGGTTCTGGTGAATGATTATGTAAAGTTATTGCTTTACATTTGACTGGATTTGGATGGTAGTCCAAGCAGTCTTTTTGAGGAGTAGCCACATCGGTGAACCTCGTTAAAATGCCGTGTTATGTGTGATGCTCTTAGTACTTTTATTATTTCTGTTTTAATCTGTTTCAGTTTATTTAAAAGTCTAAATTGCTTTTAAGTTTTTAAAGAACACACTGATTCACCCCCCCTCTCAATGTCATTATGATTATAACATAGCAATACCCTTGAAATAAATTACGACCCCTGAAACTGTCATTTATCTTCCTTACTTGAGTCATGCAATGCAAAGCCATGTGGCCAAACCTGTGACACGCAAAACATCTGCCATTAAACTTTCCTGTAAATGACCTTCTCGATCTGGTAAACTTCTTCTTCGCATTCAGAATTCTATTTTCTATGCATCTATCACTCACGGACTCTTGATCTGAAGTACTTTCTTCCTTTTGTAATCTCTTACTAGATTCCCCAACCTGTTTCTTGTGCGGCTCAACAAAATCGAGACCTATTTTATTTGTTAGTTTTCTTTGACCTTTGATGAGAGATTTAACCCTTTTGGAGCTATCTTGAAACATGTATAGCTTATCCTTGTACTCTTTAGTTTCCACTTCCAAAGAAGCCATTTTTTGTTCCAATTCACTATACTCAAACACCTTAGATTCTAACTCAGTCTTGAGTTCTTGTGTCTTAGCCATAGAGACTTAAATATTTTCTATAAGTTCGTCTCTCTCCATACAACATTCATCTAACTTATCCTTGAGTCTAACATTCTTCTTTCTTTCCTTTTTCAAAACACTAAGAGCATTAGTAAGTTCACATTCAAGATCCTCTATTTGATTGCATTTTGAATTATCAAGGCCTTTTTTAGATTTCTTATCACTAGAGGTGCTACCCTTTTCAAAAACCATACATGCATCTTCATTGTAGTTTTCTGAAGCATCCTCATACATACTAGCAACCAAATAATTATTTTTGCAATTATCCTCAAGGTGCCCAAAATTTCCACATCTAAAACATTTCATGACAATGAATTTATGTTTCGGTTCTTCCTCCTTTTTTGAAATGAACAGCATCTCATTTTCATTATCACTAGAATAACTTTCACTATCATTGCTAGAACACTTACTTGCTTTGTCTATGTAGAAGATTTTCTTGTTCTTATGTGAATACCTCTTTCCTTGATTGCTGTGCTCATATTTGTTCTTTCTGTAATACCTGTGCTTTTCAGAATCCTTGCTCTTAACATCCTGTATATCTTCATCACTTTCATTCTTAGAAATAGTACAGTCAGTAGCATAATGATCGAACTTCCCACAGTTGAAACATCTTATATTTTTCTTGCTTTTGTGCTTCCTGGAAAACTTGCCTTTCTTGCTGTAATATGCCTCTTCATCACTAGAAGACTCATCACTCTCTTGAATTTGCTTGCCCTTTGATTTCTTGGTAGCTTTGAAGGTCGCCTCTTTCTTAACATCAACTTTCACTTGAGTTCTCAGATCAAATGCTGCAAGTATACTATGGAGCTCATCCTTCTTCAATTTATCTAAATCTTTAGCTTCCTCAATGGTAGAAATATTTTCACTAAATCTATTAGGAAGAGACCTTAAAATCTTATCACACATCATTTTCAGCAAGCTCAAGACCAAGGTCTTTCATGGAGTTAACAACCTCATCCATACGAAGCATGTAATCATTAATATTTTCATCATAATTCATTTTGAGTTGTTCAAACATACCTTTAAAATGTCTCAATTTGGCCTTTCGAACATTTGCATCACCTGTATGAACCACCTGCAATTGTTTCCACATTTCACTAGCTGTCTTACAGTGAATAACTTTGGTGAGATCTGCTTTTTGTAAGCCTCTCAGGATTGCATTGATGGCTTTTGAATTGCTGTGAAGCATGAGCCTGTCTTATTTAGTATAAGGACCATGTTCAGGAATAGTGTATTCGTCTTCAATCACTTCCCATACCTCATTACCAAGTGCCATTAGATAAACTCTCATTCTTGCACTCCACAGACCGAAATCTGATCCATCAAGAATAGGTGCTGCATTGCCACCTGAAAAATTCATTGTGTTCTTAATCAGTTCTTCCTTCCGACTGTTAAACCTTTCCGAAGGAACCCGCTCTTATACCAATTGAAGAACACAAGCTTATACTGAGAGGGGGGGATGAACAGTATAAGACCACTTTTAAATTTTTCTTTCAAAACAGCTTTCAATTCAATGTTATGCAGAAAATAGATAGCAGTATTAACAGCAGTAATCAAGCAATGTATAAAACATCATCCACAAAGTGACACAACAATTTACGTGGTTCACCCAAGGTGGGCTACTCCACGGATAAAATTTTTCTCTAAAAGTTATATCATAGTTCTTTGGGAAACCTTCCCAATTACAATGTTTATGAGCCTCTTGCTCAAAGGAGATACCTTCCCCTAATTATGCTTTGGCTGGGGATCCTCTAGAAGACCTCTACCTCCTCTGCCCTTAGCAAGTGGAACTCTATCCATAGAAGACACCTGTCTTCCCTGCTCTGGCTGGAGATCTTTGTCCTCAACTCTATCACCGCAAAGCTGATCCTCGAATATGCATTAAACACAGTCCTTCGGTCTAGCACATATGTCCTCTATATGATCTGCACCAAACATAGTTCTTCGTTCTGGCATAGGTTTGTCCTCTTCCTCTATCTCTATTCTGTTACAGTCGCACTTGGTCGAGACAACTTTTGCACTAATCATGCAACCACAGCAGCACTCGATCGAACCTCAACTTATGCACCTCTGTGTAATTATAGCAACATAGACTTTGCACATTCTGCCTCTCGATGATCGCACTTCTCTCATGCACTCTATCTGTGAATATCACACTTCGAACGCACACTTCGATCAATTCGACTCGACTCGCTCTCTTGCGCATAGCAGAATTCACTTGCACAAATTTGATACACACATTCGATACTTTGAAACTCAAAAATAGTCCTTTTATAGCATTAATTCATGATCAAAAACTTAATCTTTAGTCGACTGTTACCCTAAAGATCGTCAACTGCAAAATCCTAATCTTTGTCGGCCCAGATTTAACTTTGTCGGCTTCAACCACCTCTGCTGCCTCTATCACTTCCCTGTAGCTTCCATCGTGAAACTACAACATGTCACGATATCGTGATGCCTTTGCCTGTCGTACACCTTCTATTACCTGCTGTCACGAAATCGTGACACTGTTTGCCTTTGTCTGCCTTGACAACATGCTTGTCGTGAAATCGTGACACTTTTGACTTTTGCTGCTGTCATCTTTAACTCTGTCATGAAATCATGATGCTTTAGTCTTCAATGCCTTCTTCTCCTCTTTTGTCATGAAATCACGACACATCTGCTTCTGCTGACGTCATTTGCAACTTTGTCATGAAATCACGATCCTTCTTGCTTCTTCAACCTTTTCTCGGCTTGCACCAGCGAAAACGGAACATGTCACAAAATCGTGACTCTTTCGTTGCCTTAAGCTATTTTCTGCCATATGCCCACGAAATTGGAACATGTCATGAAATCATGACGCTTTTTTCTACAAAGCCTTCCTCTCTGCTTCTGTCGTGAAATCACGACACTTCTCCTATAGAAGACCTGCTTCCAGTTTCTGTCGTGAAATCATGACACTTTTTCCAACTCAATGCTGCCTTCTCAACCTGTCATGAAATCGTGACATTTTTTGCTAACACAAGCTTTCTCTTCAACCTGTCGCGAAATCATGACGCTTTTAGCTTCCGTTCACTTTCTCTACTGCCTATCACGAAATCATGACACTCTCTGCGTCTGTAAGCTTTTTCTTCAGCCTGTCACGAAATCACGACGCTTCTTATATCAAACTCTTTTCTTTGCTGCATGTTGCGAAATCACGACAGTTCTCACTTCAAGATTTTTTAGCATGTCACGAAATCGCTACAGTCCTCAACTTGACCTCTATAGCATGTCACAAAAATGTGACAGTCCTCACTTGGAACTTTGCATCATGTCGCAAAATCGTGACAGTTCCTGAATAACTTTCTCTCTCATTGATCTTGTCACGAAATCGCGACAGCTCACACTACGGACTCTCTCTTCTGCAACATGTCACGAAATCGTGACACTTTTTCATTCATACAGCCTCCTTTGCAGAATGTCACGAAATCATGACACTTTTCTTTCTCTGCCTTCCTACATGTCACGAAATTGTGACACTTTTGCCTGAACTTTCTCTCTCCTCAAACATGTCGCGAAATCATGACAGTTTTGCCAACGCTTTATCTCTCCTGAAACATGTCACGAAATCATGACAGTTTTGCCAACGCTTTCTCTCTCCTGAAACATGTTGCGAAATCGCAACAGTTTTTCTAGCCGCTTGCATACTTTTTCTTACTTGTCTTTTTCTTGATATTTTGCAACTGGGCTACTATGATCTACTTGGAAACTCACTGTCCAAACTGAAACCTTCATCAAAACACATTCTTTGACATCAAACCAAAAAGCTTCAAGACCTTCTTGACATCAATGACAACATCTACACTTAGAGCAAAGGCAATGTACCCAAGGTACCCAAAATTGCCAACAAAAAACACTAGTGGTATTTTTTACCATGAGTGGTGATTTTGTGAAAATAACTAGAATATTTTGGCATGATCCAAGGGCATGTGGATTCCTTCATTCAACTACCTCCTCTGACCTCACACACTCCACCAATGAACTAGACCTAAAAAATTATAAAAAACCCTAGTCCTATCCCAAAAAAATTTACCTCTCAATCCCTCCTTCAAAATATATATAAGCAACCCTTGGGTCAAGGATTCAACAAGCACTTTATATCTAATTGTATTTTGTAAAATTTATTCTAGCATTCTTCATTAGTATCTTTCTTTAGCATTCTTCATAAAGCATCCTTTGGAGGTAAGTCAAGCAAGGCAAGGGAAGATTGGGGAAAAGGAGACTCTCTTCGAAGTAAGGAGGAGTTATTGCTAGGTTTTATCATTCCTAGCACTTCTCCCTTCATATTATTGTTCCTTTTCAATGCATTTACTCTCCTAATTTTGGCCTTGGTAACTTATGATTTCTCGATCTATTTCACATGTATTTCCTTTTATTTTCTATTTTCATGCTTCTAATATATTTTTTGTATCTCATATAGTCCATTAATATCTATTTTTAGAAACTAATCTATGTATTATAGGTCCCTTTGGATTTATCATCTCCATTTCTAGTCATTAACACCCTTTTACAGGCTCTTTGGGGCTCATATTCCTTGTTGCCCTCATTTCCAACCATCAATATTCTCATTATAGGTGTTCTTTGGGTTATTTGCTTAACAAATTATTATTTCTTACTGTCCACTTCAATTCCAAATATATTTTCTTCCATTCATAAAATACTAACTTAATTTCCTCTCTTCCATTCTTATTCATTTGCAAGTTATTTTCATTTGTAGCTACTTATCTTAGTTTACATTCCTTTTGAGTCACACATTGCATGATTTTGTAAGATTTTAGTCATATAAGCACTTGCTTTCAATCCCAAGATAGTGTGGTGAAGATACAAGGCCATCATTGTCTTATTATCTCACCACTCATAGAATTTTATCATCCTTGCTTCATCTCCTCACCCTTTTTTTGCTCTATATTTTAAATTTATGACAAAATTCATAATATATTGCATTAACACTTTTATGCATTGCTTTGCATTGAATTTGCTCTAGATTAGGGGTTAATTAGATTGATACTTTTATTCCTAAGTCTTATATAAGCATTTTAAACCCTTATGATTTTTCAAAACCATCTAATTATAAGCATTTTGGAGACTGCCCACTCCCCTTGCATATGCATTCATTTTGATCACTAATTCCTAGGATTTTGAAGCTTTAATCTCAAAATTTTTAAGTCATAGACTTAATAGACCTCTTATCCAACCTTACCTTTTCATTGCATAACAAAATTATCCAAAAACAAATTCAAATTTGACCTTGAAATTATTTTAGTGTCATTTCAGAGTAAAATTACCAATTACTGTAGTAGTTGTGAATATTGACTCTCTGGAACATAGAGAAAAATACCAATTACTGTCAAAAATGCCACTGGCAATTTTACCACCTATTGACATTTTTTATAGAGATCTATTTCCACTCCAAGAAAGGCATTCATACTCCAAAATTTTCATAAACAAAGGGTATGATTAACTAAAAAGGCAAAAAAAATCTTCCCAACCCTCAGAAAAACCCCCCAAAATAAAAAATCTTGATTTTTTTGGTTTTCTTTTGCAAGTTGCAAAAATGCCAATCATAGTCAAAAATGCTAGTGGTAATTTTAAATATTAGTGATGATTTTGATCAGACACTGATTGAGGTAATTTTGCCACTTAGCACTCCTCTAAACTCTGCTTTTCAGCATTTTCCTATATTATGATTTCTCTTTGCTTCTATTATTTGCTTAAAATCACATCTCCTTTGGTAAATTAAGGAACCTTGGTTAAGATTAGATTTTTCTTTCAAAGCACACTAACATTGGGCAAAATCAAGGAATTTTAGATTAAAGCTAAATCTATTCATTCCAAGTACTTAGGTAAGAAATCATAAAAGCATATAGTTGCATCCTAGGCTAGACTATATTTTGCATTATTTCTTGTTTTCCTTGAAAGAAAACATCTCTCTTAGCTTATACCATCCTACAAATGAAAAAGCATTTTAGTTTAGTTCTTGGTTCCTTGCATTTGTGTGTATTGAGCTTAGCATGTATTTTTAGTGATATTCACCTTAATTTTGAATAAGTTTTTAAGGCTTGATAAAGAGACATATTAGCAATCCAAAAACCTTAGGTTTTTTTTGAATAAACCCATTAAATATTGTTGAGCATAACATAAACATTGACACCTTGAAAAACTATATTGAGTAGAGCCGACTCACGTTGAAGATACCCATATCTTCATGGTCTCATTTGGAAAGATATCCTTAAAGTGGACAAGCAAGGATATCCTAGTGAATTCTCCCTATTGCGTGTTGTGAGGTTTCTGAATCTACAAGTTCAAGTTTTGAATATGACCACTTGAGAATATATAGGGAGATGTCAATCCATCCTTAATCATGAAGGCAAATTAAGGAATATAGACAAGTGAAAAGACAATTCAATATATACATATAAAAAAGGAGATGCTTAGAGAAAGCACCTATAAGAATTTAGGAAGAAGAAGAATCCAGTGTACTGTAAGAACGTGATAGAGGAAACTTAGACAACTTAGAAAGGAAATCAAGTTTTCTAAGTGGTCTAAAGTTTTCTAAGCAAGCGAGGAGTTTGGTTGATCTCCCTCTTAGTGGCTCAAGGGGAAGATTTTTTTCTATTGTTATCCTTAGGCTATAGGATTGATGTGGTGGGCCATAAGGGAAATTTGTTGACTAGTTACAAAATAATCAACTTGTACATGACCATTGGGTGGGGCCATCAAGACCACCTCAATGACCACTGTAGAACCAAATAATTCATCATGGACAATCAAGGAATGGGATAGATATAAAACAACTAAAAGTAGGAAGAAGGTAGTCCCAAGATAGGGATATTTACTCGATGGTGAGAGGAAGGGTCATGGCATTATTGCATGGCAAAGGAAGATATCAAAAAATAAATATGGAAGAACAAGTCTACATAAGGAAATAATGAGTTTAGCAAGTTCGAGGAGGGATAAGAAGGTGAATCGATGACCAAGTTTGGAAGGGAACTTAGTTCAAAGAAACTAAATAAATGGTCATACAAATGAAGCAGTAAACTATTGTATAATAGGGCATCATATAATTCAGATATGAGAAAAGGGTTGTAAAATAGGGTGTCGTACAAGTCAAATATAAGAGGAAGAATAAAATACAACAAGACATTGTATAGACTCAGTTCAAGAGAAATATTATATGATAGGAGAATAGGAGGATGATATGGTAGAGAACTGTATAATTAAGTAACCTATTGTTGACCATACAAACCATATTATGGAAGAAATAATAAGATGATAGGACGAAGAGTGGAATGACATGTCGGTAGAGGACATCATACAAGTGCAAGTGTGCATGGTTGTACAACTTGTACGATGATCTTAAGACATCAAAAAAAAAGTTGTGTAAATATGTAAATAGAATAAACACAAGAAAGGGATAAAGTTAAAATTTAAAAATAAAATAATGCATACAATTGGGTGACGTGGTGGCCCATAGGGTGGTTATGACCACTCCTACCCAAAATTAAATTTATAAATAAGGATGGGAGGGGATAGACAAAAATCAAAATAGTGAAGTTCACGTGAGGAGGAGAGACATCATTAGGAAGAAGACATTGGATAAAAGAGAAGATGTTTTGGAGAGGTAGAAGTTACAATAGAAAATTAAAGGTAAAACCATAACAAAGTACAAAGAAAAAATAGACTTATAGTAGGGTATCAAAAACTACCCTAACTACTTAACAAGGAAAATATTTTTTGTGTACAAATGACCATACACCCATATAAAAACTAGATAAAATATGGAGAAAAGCTAGGGTAGAGGAGCCTAGTAGTGATTGAAGATCTAGACATATGAATGGAACAACATGCAAAGTTTAGAAAAATATGGCTTAGGTTTTTTTCAAAATCTCGTATTGAATTATCATCAAAAGGTAACCATGTTCGAAGAGTTTCAAGCAAAAGGGTAGTCTAGGGTTTCTAGGGTTTGTGCAAAAGAAAGGATAGAGAAAGTTCATGTATAAATGAATGAACCAAGGTGGATAATGGCTCAGTATGGAAGTTATAAAAATATATTGAGAAGGAAATAATGTAAGGAAGATGCTAATAATTTATGGTATAAATCATCATTCAAGTTGAGAAGACTAATGTGTAGGTTGTCATATAACCATAAAAGATTATCGTATGAGTAGAGGGACCCACCATACAAGTGTAGAAGAACTAATTGTATGAAAATTGACAAAGTGATTGTATAGTCACAATCATTATATGATAGAAAATAAGGAGGTATGATGGATGGAGAATGAGTGGAAAAAATGGTTTTTGAGAATAATGGAAAATATACAATTAGATAAGAACAACTTCTTGCCCAACTTGCTACACAAATGAGAGCACCAAGGGAGAGAAGAGGATAATAGACTTGGTGGAAGACAAGGACTAATAGAATACACACGAGGATGAAGACAGTCACAAAATGGAGGAGACTTAGTATTAGAGAAGGCATGGAGATTCACCTAAGAGCAGAAAGAAAAATATAATACCTCTCAATAAGATAACATAGGTATAGCTAGCTAGAAAATATATTAAAAATGATAGCAAGGTAACACACCAAATCGTCCATTGAAAATTTCATTGAAACTGGCATGACAAAAAATTTAATATTTTATAAAGACTTCTTCAATTATTATTTGTTATAGATTATTGATTCCTATGACTTAGAATAGAATGTGAGCACAGTGAAGATTAGAGATAAAAAAGTCAAAGTCATGTTCTTTGTTACCTTTTGATGGTTTAATTAAAGGAAATGCAACCACAAGATGTAAAATTAATAAGCAATGATAACTATATGATCATGGCACTATAATTTGGAAGAAAACTATAAGATAAACTTCTCCAATAACTCAAAAATATGCCATTAATGGATGCTCACAAAAATAGTACAATGTATTATAATGGAGGACATGAACACTCCATAATTTCAATGAAAGAACTACATTACACTCTAACTCTAAATCACTATAGTAACTTTAGTCTCTTTGTATCTCTCTCTCTCTCTGTCTATCTCTCTACCTCAAGACACACACAAATATATATAGGAATATATGTGCCTTGGACTTTACTCAATCTATGACTCTTCATCTACCTATCCTATGACTCATGTACATGTGGACTACATGTACATTTACATCATTGCAAATTCTAACACTTGTGCATTTATTAATTGCTTGAAGTAACTACTCAAATCTTAATCTAAGATATTATCCTAATCTAATAATGTACCCAAGGTGGTACATTGGCATGTACCAAATAATATGATATACTCTAACACCCCCTTGTATTACATTATTTGGATAGTCTTCAATATGGATCTTCGTCTTTCAAATATTCTTCAAATTGATCAGGTACTTCTTCTTATTATTTATTTTGTATATGGCCAAGTAGTCCATAGTTCTGTTGACCTCTCATATTTTTAATTTTTAATCTTCTATTCCCTCGTCTACTCTTATGATATATAGGTTCTTCATTTTCTACAATTTGTTCCTTAGAAAATGCATTAGTATTATTTTGAAATACAACAATATCTTGTGAAGTCTCAATTGAGTCTAGAGTATACATATTTCTATGGATTGATCTAGTAGCTTCTATCTCATTTTTATTTATGATGAGACACATATTGACTCCATTTAAGTATCTGAAATCAACCATCCTTTTGCTCTCTACTAGCTTGGTTACTGAAATAAGATTACATGTTAATCTAGGAACATACAATATTTTATGTAACAAAAAATTTGAAAATTATTTACTAGGTGTTACACACCCATATACATGTATAATATAGGTTTTACCATCTTTTCAACCTATAATCATTAGTGATTTCAAGACAATCAAACCACTGTAAGTTTCCTATCATGTGATGACTGGTATCGAAATCAATATACCAAATGTTCTTTTCAATTTGGCTTGTAGAATTATTTGTGCTAGAACTAATTTTGCATCTTTGATGTGGTCTATTATATGTATCTTGATCTTGAATCCTTTTGTAGTGTGCCTTGTTATGATATGTCCCTGTATCAATTTAAGAAATTGTAGTATTTATTATGTCTTTCAGTCCTTTTAACTTTTGTATTCTTTCCTTCAACCTTTGTATTATATGATTAATCAATAGAACTCATTGCAGTAGTCTACCTTATGACGCCCAAGTTAAGAATATGATCAAATACTACCTTTCAATTCTTTAGCCTTTTGAGGTATGTTTTGTAATTTTTTATTTGTGATATTTCAAATTTCTTGATAAATTTTCTTTTAGCCCCCTATATCTCCCTAGTTATAACCCCTTATATCTCCCTAGTGATTTGTATATGCTTTGTTCTTGATAAAGTGTGTAGCATCTATTATATTTATTTTTGAGTTGATTCCCTAATGTTTTGAAGATAATGGTAATATAATGATCAACTCCTATTTCACCTTATTTCTCCCTATTGATATATGCACTTTTTAATTTGATGAAATTCTCTAACTTCAAGACTCTATAGTTGGATTCCTTTTGTCCCCTTTAATGTGAATATGAGACAAGTATGAGCAATAATTTCCAACTCTTTTAATCAATGCTATGAAGAGCTTCTTTCAATTCTCTAAATTTCAATGGTTTAATTTTCTAAATTCCAATGATCTAGATTTTGGTGTAGTATTCCTTATATCTCCCTAATTTTGTAACTTTAGAAAATAATAATATTTGCAAAATATTATTTTAATTATCCAAGGTAGAAACCCTTATATCTCCTAATTTAATTATTTGCAAATATATTGTGATGTTAGAATCCCAACTAGTGCACTTTTAAAATATCACTTAAGGAAATAAAGTCCTTATTTATGTTTGCTTTCTAATTCACTAAGGTTGGTATTTGCTTATATCTCCAATGCAAATAATAAATAACTTCAACCTTATAATAAAACACCTTATAACTCCTTATACTTAAAGAAAGAAAATATGAAATTATGTAGAATTATACCTTCCTTCAAATGTTGTATGCTACAATATGATTGGCTCTTGATTTGATTCTTTATCCAAGCCTAGGCATTGAATTCGTTGGTCTCCTATGTATAAAAGTGAGCAATTAATGCTCAACATTCATTGTGCACCTTTTATGATGATCTTCCTCCTTCCTTTAGTGCACTCTGACCTCTCAATTCTGGATATATACATGCTCTATCTCATTCTTAGTTATTAATACCTTATGTCTCCCTTCAAAGTGGATACCAAGTGGCACATTCTTGCTTATAATGTATGTTGTGGTTACATTATTTGGAGATGTTAGTTAGGTGGCACTATGTGAGACAAAAAAAGTCTCCCCAAGATAGAAGAATGCTCCACAAGATCAATCACACACAAAAGAGAAAATTCCACAACACCAATATTAAGTGGTAAAACCCTACTTCAAATGAAGAAGGGAAACATCCACTATGAAGCTCACTATATTACTCAATGTTTCAAAAATACAAGAATGCTTAAATATTATGCAATAATATGCATCAACATGATATATGACAAGATGTAGTAGACAACACCCCTATTTAAAGAGAAGCTTTTCTACTACAACCCTAAAATTGCCCTAATCTTATCACAATATTATCTTGAGATGTGTGACAAATCTTATCACAATATTATCTTGAGATGTGTGACAAGTGGCATCTATAAAATATTAAAAAGTGATTGGTTACTTTTTAATATTTTCTAGAAAAGGGAAAATAACTTTTTCCCACAAATTAAATATTCCTAACACCCTTATTTTTTTTATTAATTGGGTGGGAATATTTTTACATAAAATAGAATTATTTTCTAATTCAAATATTATTCTTTAGACTTTATATTTTAGTCTAAGAATAATTAACACAACGTTGCATTACATATTCCAACACTCCCTCTTAATGCAATATTTGGGAAAGGAATTATGAAACAAAGAAATATTCTCCCCCTAAAGATACAAACGGGGATGAGAATCAAATGAGTAATATAGTTACAATGAGCTTCTATGACCAAGAATGGTCTACAATATGGCACCAATAAAAAATGGGCCAAAATGAGACTGCAAGCCCCCAACAGAGTAGATTTAGATACAAGCAGCTTACAAAGCCATCCATCAACCACAAGTGGTTGCAAATGACAAGAAGAAAACATCACAAAGGTGTCTTCAGTAAGCCTGCAAAACCCCAAACAGAAGTACATGCAAGCTACAAGTAGCTCAACATAAGATCGCTTAGATACATCATCATAAATATATTCACCACAACATATATGAATATCCAAAGATGATAAAAAAATTGATCTAACAAATAGTGAACTATAAGTCATCACAAAAATATGCCAAGCCATACTTATAGTCACGTGCTATATAGTTGATCAAAAAATATCATGTACGGGAAGAAAGTAGAGAGGGGAGGGCTCTGGTCCCTCCCCTGCTCCCCCTCCCATGGCTCCTGGTTCCTGCCCAGTCCCTGGCTCAACCCAGGTCATCCCTTCTAGGGAGTGGTTGTTTGCAGATGATCTCCTAGGGGGAGATCCTTCTCCACTATCTGCGCCCCTCCCGGTCAGCTAGGGTTTCCTTGGTTGTTTTTTTGGATTGGTGCTTCCCAGGGATCCCTGTTTGGTTGGGGATCCCTTCCCTTTTTCCCTCAGGCTTCCCCCTAGGGTTTTTTGCAAGTTATTCGCGTGGATCTGGTCCCCTGCATTTCTCGGTGCGGTGGAGGTGACGGTTTAGGGTTTGGACAACTTCCCCCTTTTTCATGTGAATCCTCGACGGGATCTGTGGTTGGACGAGATTCTTGGTCCCTGCTGCTGGGATCCTCTTTTATTTTCCCGAGGCGGGTTCCTTGTGGTGCAACTCTCTGGTCACTTCCTGATGGGCTGCATCCTCTCTGTGCTGGCTGTCGGCTTCTTGCAGGATGGCTCTCGCTGAACTAATTTTTTTCCCGATGGGTAGGATGGTTTCTCCTCAGGGCGGGATCCGCCAAATCCATCGATTTTCCCACGAGGCGGGATCCTTTCTTTTCTGCTGGTTTCCCGGATGGCGGGATTTCCCTGTTGCTTCCCACTAGGCGGGACTGTTTGTGGTGGTCTTGACTGCTTCCTGCGAGGCGAGATTTTATTGTAACGGTTTTTCTTTGCTTCCTGTTGGGCGGGATCTTCTCGATGGTGGTTTTTGGCTACTCCCTGCTTGGCGAGATCTCCAAAACTACTTCCTTTATTATTTGTTTGTTTCCCTCTAAGAGGGATTGTTTCATGCTTACTGTTACCATTGGACGGGATTTTTGTTTTGGTGTTCAGTTTCAAGGGATTGATGCCCTAGGCCCATTGCTTATGTAATCAGGTTTTGGGATCCTTGTTAAAACCCGCTATAAATTAACAAAAAAAAATATCATGTACAAAGTTGCATAAAGCAAACAAGGAGTACCATGATAATGCAAACTCTAAAGTACCATGTACAAAATTTGCATAAGGTATATGAAAATAATAAAGTGTGCACACCGATTGCATAAAGCCAACCATAAAATATCATGTACAAAAGTAGCATAAATGCTAATAAGAAAGTACCATGATAAACCAATTGCATAATGCCAACTACATAAAAACATGTACAAAGTTGCACAAGGCAATAAGAAAGTACCATGTAAAAGAGTTGCATAAAGCAATTGCATCATATACCATAATTGCACAATGCCATCTACAAAGTAACATGTACAAAATTTGCACAAGGCAAACAAGAAAGTACCATGTTCAAAAGAGATGCAAAAAACAATTATACCACTAAAGATCAACTCATATATATAGCACAAACACCTCATAAGGATGAATTTTTCATCACACAAGTGTAACTACACTTCATTCCCTATTGAGGACAACTTCACCAAACCAAGTGAGTCCCTCAGCTTACAAAATTGCTCCTTGGAAAGAGGTTTAGTGAACAAATCAACAAAATTAGAAGATGATGGGCAATACTCCAACTGAATAGTCCCATCCAATACATTTTCTCTAATAAAGTGGGCTTGGATTTCAACATGCTTTGTCATTTTATGCATTACAGGATTTTTAGCCAAGGCAATACCTGATTGATTATTAGAGAGCAAACGTAAGGACCAAATTGTTCAAAGCCAATTTTCTTCATGAGGGTATGAAGCCAAACCACTTCTTGTGCAGTTGTTGTTGTATCCTTATACTCCGCTTCCATTGTAGAAAGAGTAATTATATCTTTCTTCTTGGAAGACCAAGAGATAGCTCCATACCCAATACTAAAAACATGTGTTGTGGTAGACTTTCTATATATTCTATCATCTCCAGAATCAGAATCAGCATAGCCAAAAAGAGCAAAGGAAGGAAGCCTAGAATACTTGAGTGTCAAATCTCTAGTACCTAAAAGGTACTTTAGAATCTTCTTGGTAGCTTGTAAGTGCTCAATATAAGGTTTTTGCATGAACCTAGCCATCATACCAACTGCAAAAGCAATATCTGGCCTTGTGATGGTAACATAAAGAAAACTACCAATGATATGCCTATACAATGTAGCATCAGCCAACCGAGATTCTGTACTTACTTCCAACTTAACCCTTGTATAAATAGGAATGGAAGTAGGATTACCATTCTCCAAATCAAACCTCTTAAGAAGATCTTCAATATACTTGGATTGACTCAAAAAGGTACAATCCTCATGCTGATAAACTTGCATGCCAAGATAGTAGTGTAGAAGACCAAGGTCAGTCATTTCATACTCTGACTTTAATTTGGAGATGAAATAAAAAATGGCCTCATTCTCATTTCCAGTAATAACAAGGTCATCAAAAAATAGAGAAATTAAAATGACCAAGTTATCCTTCCTAAGCACATAGAGATCTGTATCTAAATAACATTTATCAAAACCAAGAGACAAGAAGTAACCTAGAATATTCATGTACTATGCTCTAGGTGCTTGCTTCAGACCGTACAAGGTTTTCTTTAGTTTACACACAAGTGTTTCCTTACCTTGTACAACAAATCCTTGTGGTTGACTCATGTAGATATCCACATCCAAATCACCATTTAGAAAGGCACTTTTCACATCAAGTTGAAAAATCTGCCAACCTTGAGCAACAACAATAGCAATGAGAAGCCAAATGGTATGCATTTTGGCAACTGGTGCAAAGGTTTCATCATAGTCAATGCCATTTTTTTGAGCATAACCCTTAGCAACCAATCTAGCCTTATACTTTTCTATATCTTCATTAGAATTGTACTTGATTCTATAGACCCACTTGTTCCCAATAACATTTCTCTTATTAGGATAAGGTACTAGATCCCAAGTTTTATTCTTTAGAAGAGAATCCATCTCAACCTTCATGGCATCAACCCAACAAGAGTGTTGTGAAGCTTCTTGGTAAGAAGTAGGCTCATGATCATTCTCTATCTTAGATAGAAGAGACATGTTAAGGGTCATACTTCTAGTTATCCTTTGGCTAATTGAATTCTGCTCTTTAGGAACCCTAGAATGATCCAACCACTTGGTCCTTTTGACACAAGGCCCACCCTTTTCTAACTCAAGAATATCTTAATTGAGTTTGACATCCCTTGAAACAAATACAATGTGTGAAGAAGGTGAGTATAACCTATAGCCCCTATGTTCTGCATCATAGCCAACAAAGATGCATTTTTGAGACTTTTATCCAATTTCGTCCTCTTTTTTGAATGAATATATGAAAATGCATCACATCCAAACACTCTTAAGTGTGAAAAATTTGGCTTCTTACCATTCTAAACCTCATAAGGAGTCTTCCCCTCAATTGATTTTGAAGGACACCTATTAAGAATGTAGATTTTTGTACTTGCTGCTTCATCCAAAAGAAATTGAGGTAAGTGGTCACCAATCATGCATCTTACCATCTCCATGATTGTCCTATTTTTCCTCTCTGCAACACCATTTTTTTGAGTGTATGGACAAGTAAAATGCCTTTTGATCTGATGAGAAGAACAAAATTCATTGAAATCATTACTATTGTACTCTCCTCCATTGCCACTTCTAATTATTTTGATCTTTGCTCCCTTTTGATTTTCTACCAAAGCTTTGAACTCCTTGAATGTCTCAAAACAATATGATTTATTCTTAAGTAGATACCCAAAGATCATTCTTGAATAATCATCTATAAAGGTGAGAATATAGGATGCACCACCAAGTGATCTAACATGTAATGGACCCATAATATCTGTATGAATGAGTTGAATAATTTGTGTGGCCCTTATTGACTTGTCCTTTGTAAACTTTTGTTTGCTCATCTTGCTTAAGATACATGTTTCACACAAACCATGAATAGGTGAAATGTTAGGCAAGCCTTCAACCAAATTTTTGGACTTCATTATCTAAATATTTTGATAGTTTGTATGGCCTAATATTAAGTGCCAAAGCTTGCTACTAGGAAAAACATTAGTTGCTAAACACACTTTAGGAGGAGCATCACCTAACACATAAAGATTATTCTTCACATAACTTGTAATGATTGGTAGCATGCCTTTTCTAATGCTCCATGAAGTTGCATTGAACTCAATAGTGTGACCACTTCTAGCAACTTGCAAAACTGAAATTAAATTTCTCCTAAGGTTAGGCACATATAGGACATTATCAAGTAATTTCCCTTCAATTACAACATTGCCAACACCTTCTACATGAAGTAAAGTATTATCACCAATGACAACTGAATCTGAAGAGTGCTTATGAAAGTCCACAAAATTATCCTTTTCAAAACACATATGGTTAGTGCATCCAGAATCTAACACCCATTCATTAGAAGTAGATGAGTCAATGGAGTAGAGGGCACAAACAAAGGCATTTTTATTAGAATTTTGCTTTACATTATTGTTATTTTTTTTTCCTTGCCAAACCATTTCTTAGGTCATTGTCCCTTAGCCTTTTCTTACTCTTCCTTTTCTGCAATCTTCTTCTTCTTGAAATAATTTTGTTCCTTGTGGCCTTTCTTGCCACAAAAGTTGCAAGTGAAATCAACTCTAGGCTTGTTGGGTTGGAAATTTTGATTTTTCCTTCCCTTGTATTTCTTCTTGAAGGAAGCCTTAGTGGCAACCAAGGCAACATTATTCTCCTTGAAAACTTTACCATTCACTTTGTCTCTATTAAGAGACTCTTCATGTTGAATCAATAATTGTGAAAGAGTGTTGAGAGGAATGCCATCCTCTTCTTGCTCTAGCCTAATCTCAATAATGGTGATAAAATTTTTGAACTTACTTGAAAAGTTCCTCAAAATAATAAATCTTAAGAGATTCTCACTTATCAAATCACAAATTACAAGCCAATAGTTGAGTTCTCATGTCTTTCATATTTGAGAGGAAGATCAAGGCACTTTCTTCTTCACCTTGCATAGTGCTAAGAATTTTGGACAATAAAATGAATTTCCTTGATGTGTTGGACCCTATATGGACTTGT
Organism: Wollemia nobilis; assembly: GCA_028583015.1. Lineage (NCBI taxonomy): Eukaryota > Viridiplantae > Streptophyta > Pinopsida > Araucariales > Araucariaceae > Wollemia > Wollemia nobilis. The sequence goes on along the minus strand of JAQPPZ010008939.1, from coordinate 54,055 downwards.
TTTAGAAAATTCCATGCATCTTTAGCATGCTCACAATGGATTATAGTGAGCAATATCTCATCACTCACACTATTGATAATCATGGAAAGTGCAAGGTGGCTCTTGTTTTTGTATGTTTCAAGTTCCCTTGCCTGGGTTGGGATTGCTTCATCTCCATTCACAATGGTCCATATATTTCTTGCTTGAAATTCAGCCCTCATCCTTGGTTCCCATATTCCAAAATTTGATCCATCAAGGATGTACTTAGGTGTGAAGGAGATTCCATGATCAACCATTCTAAAAAGTGAACATAATGAAAACATAAGATGCATTGACAAAGGAAATAAATGATGCAATAAGAAAGTAGATAAACATACTCGCATATAAAAAAAACATAACTTTCAAGTAATCTACTTTTCAATCATCAAATATAATCATCATAAAAGATAAACATCATGAAAGATAATCAAAATCAAGCATCGTCAAGAGAGATAAGCATCATCATGAAATATAATCAACATCATCATGAACTACTATAACCATCTTGCAATAAACAACTATAACCATATTGCAATTGAATAAAGGAAATAAACCAAGATCAACTTGCAATAAGAAGGTAACTAACCATAACAATCATCTTGCAACAAAATAAACTAACTTGAATTGAACCATAAAACATTTGTTAAATGTTAGATAGTCAATAAGTTAGTAAGTTAGTGTTCATTTTAAGGTTTTACTATAGCCTAATTAATTACCAATTCATCTCACCCAAGGTCAACCAAGCTACCCAAAAGGGTGCGGGTATGAGGACCTGAAAAAGACTTGCTACCGATAGAGCGGATTCTTTTGGATTCAATAGGTGTTTATCAAATATAAACTATGTTGCAAGATTAAGTAAATTTTAATCAAATACTAAAGTTGTGGTTAGTAACTTGATTCATTTTTAACCTTCTTGATTAATATGAAAATTTGTAAATTACAAGTTAGTTGGTTAGTAGATTGTTTAGTAGCAAGTTAGTAAGTTAGCAGTTAGATTAGTTGATATGCAAAATAGGCAAAACACAAATAATCTCTCTCTCTCTCTCTCTCTCTCTCTCTCTCTCTCTCTCTCTCTCTCTCTTCTTTTACTTTCATTATGAGAGATACAAGTTACATTAATTTACATTATGCTTCAAGCAAATTATTCGACAATTTGACTAAAAATTTGCCAAAAATTGCATAAAAGGATTCTAGTTGCATTATATAATAATAAAAAATTCATTTCAATTTATGCAAAAAAAATGACTATTAGGTCTTAAAATAAAATAAATGACTATTTTTTTATTAAAAAACAGAATAATAAATGACAGTTTTTTTTTTTTATTAAAAAACAAAATAATAAAAAATGACTAATTTTTTTATTAAATGACTGTTTTTTTAATTAAAAAATAGAATAATAAAAAATGACTATTTTTTTTTATTAAAAAACAAAATAATAAAAAATGACTATTTTTTTTTATTAAAAAAAATGACTTTTTATTTTTATTAAATGACTATTTTTTATTAAAAAACAGAATAATAAAAAAATTTAGACTGTATAGCAAAATGGGTGGGGGGCCATTTGGCCCCAAAAAAAAAAAAAAATTGTCTCAAATTTATTTTTCACCAAAATAGGGCAAGTAATATATGGAAATAGGGTTTTTGGGCCTTCCGGATGCAACCATGGGGTCCGTTTGGCTCCAAAACCCTTTCAGCAAAAGATCAATGCCAAAAATTATATATTTAAAATGAAAACACCATTTGCAAAAGATCTAACAACTAGATAAAAAAAACACAATAAATCTATAAACCCTAATGGCAGATTTGCAAAATAATTTTGCCCAAATATCAAATGCATGCATTATATATATATATACCTTAATGAAATTTTTACCTCAAAGGATTGAAGACACTTGATGGAGATCTCAACCACTCTGATACCAAATGTGAGACAAGCAAAGTCTCCCCAAGATCGAATAATTCTCCATAAGATCAATCACACACACAAAAAAAAACCCACAACACCAATATTAAGTGGTAAAACCCTACTTCAAATGAAGAAGAGAAACATCCACTATGAAGCTCACTATATTATTCAATGATTCAACAATACAAAAATGCTTCAATGTTATGCAATAATATGCATCAACATGATATATGACAAGATGTAGTAGACAACACCCCTATTTAAAGAGAAGCTTTTCTACTACAACCCTAAAATTACCTTAATATTATCACAATCTTATCTTGAGATGTGTGACAAATCTTATCACAATATTATCTTAAGATGTGTGACAAATATTATCACAATCTTATCTTGAGATGTGTGCCAAGTGACATCTATCAAATATTAAAAAGTGATTGGTTGCTTTTTAATATTTGCTAGAAAATGGGAAATAAATTTTTCCCACAAATTAAACATTTCGAGCACCATTATTTTATTTATTATTTGGGTGGGAATATCTTTACATAAAATAGAATTATTATCTAATTCAAATATTATTCTTTAGACTATATATTTTAGTCTAAGAATAATTTACACAATGTTGTATTACATAGTCCAACACACTATCCTTTAGGTGTTGAATAATTATTGATGATTCTTTTGAAATATCTCACCATCCTAGGCACTTTTCTACTTGAGTGCGAGCATTACAAAGAAATGTAAATGCTTATTCTTCCCTTCCCTTACGTTGTTATGGTAAGTGGATGCTCCTTCCTTGCATGGAATCAAACAACTCAATGCACATTTTAATCTTGGCACTTATCCTTGCTCCAATACCTATTCTTTCTAACTTCCTTCATCGGTTTGATTGGCTTCTTTCTATCAACAAGCTATGTGATTCTTTTCTCCAGCATACGTGGTTTTAACTATGGTGGTGGTTCATCCAAGTTTCTTCTTGGGTAATTTTTGGAATTGTTCTCCTTTGCACCTTGTCTTTGTCAGTTGTTTCTATTGCACTAATGTTATCTTGCTAATCTCCTTCTTTCTACATGTTTGTTTGCTATGATAGGTTTCTTCGCTATGGTGCTACGTTCATGAGACTATGGCACCGAGTATGGTGTCCATTGAAGAACACAAGCTTATACTAAGAAGAGGGGGTGAACAGTATATTATCAAACTTTTACTTTTCTTTCCAAATGATAATAGTAATAATATCAATGTAGTAAATAAAATAATGCATAAATCATCACACACATAACAAACACAAATTTAACGTGGTTCACCCAATGTGGGCTACGTCCATGAAAAAAATATTTTTTATAAATTTTCTCAACCAATCTCTTGGGAACCAATTCCCTATTACAATGTTTATGGGCACCAACCCAAAGGAGGCACATATCCCCTATGCTCAAGTTCTTGGAGATCTATCCATAGGAGACACCAATCCCTTTTGCTCTAGTTTGTGTACCTCTATCCATAAGAGACCTCAATCCCCTCTGCTCTACCCTACTACAAGCCTTTACACAGGGCTTGCACAATCCTACTCCAAAACCTGCTCTCAACTCTGCTCATATCTACTCCAAGTCTGCACACTAAAACCTACTCTCAACCCTACTTAAATTTACTCCAAACCTACACACAAGGCTTGCTCAAATATGATAACAAAAACCTCCTCTCAACTTTTCTCAAATCTACTCCAAGCCTACACACAAGGCTTGCTCAAATATTCTCACTAAAATTTGCTCACAACTTTGCTCATAAGACCTGCTCTAATCTGCTTATAACACATACTAAAATCTGCTCATAATACATATGCTCAAATCTACTCATAACACATGCTCAAATCTGCTCATAACACATACTCAAATCTGCTCATAACACATGCTCAAATCTACTCATAACACATGCTCAAATATGCTCATAACACATGCTCAAATCTGCTCATAACACATACTCAAATCTACTCATAACACATACTCAAATTTATTCATAACACATGCTCAAATCTGTTCAAAACCTTGTATACAAAAATTGTTTATCTATCTTGCATAATGATGTCATCAAGTGCTTTATCTAATCTTCAATGTTTTTCTTTAACTAAAGCATTTTAGACATATTCTACCCATAATTCATTTAACCTCTTGAACACATAGAGAATGATATGCACTAACAAATGCTCAATATGTTATTCACATTCATTAAGTTTTTTGCTTTCACATGTCTCACATTTATTGCATTCTAATGGTATCTCTAATCTAGCACTTGATAATTGACCTGGTTATTGCTAAATTGCACTTTTATTTCAAGACCAATTACAATGCACAAGTCCTCATATACTTACACAATCAATCATGAAGATGCACAAATTGGCTTCACAAATTTGATCTATAACTCTTACATTTTTTATTTCTAATATCACTCAAAGTTAATGCACCAATTTCCTCTCAAGCCCTAGCACATATGTCTCAATGTCATTCAACAATAATGCACAACTTTATTTTCAAACCCTAGCACATATGTTTCCAATTTCATTCAATACTCATGCACAACTTGTTCTCAAACCCTAGCTCATATATTTCTAATTTTAATCAAGGCAATGCACAATTATTCTCAACTTCAATAAATCACTAATGCACATCAAATCAATCCTTATATCTCCACCATATGATATCAAAAATATTTTCCTTAAGAAAAACCACCTTGAGAAAGATATCAAATCACCATACCTCTAAAGCTGCCTTGATGAAGATGTGCCCTCAAAAAATTATCTCAAAATAACTCCTTTTCTTTGGCCACTTTAAAACAAATTAGCAAAACTCCTTTTCAAATAATCTACATAAAAACCTTTCAAAATATGTGCACAAGAATACCTAAAAATAATGCCCTATAACTCTTTTTTGGTTTCACAAGATAAAGCTCTTAAGAATAAATTAAAGCCTTGAAAATATCATGCAAAAATACAATCAACAAAAAGCCACAATACACCTTATGTCTCCTTTCTAAAATGCAACAATTACAATTTCAAAACAATCCACAATACACCTTATATCCCCTTTTCTCACATGCAAAAATATCCCTTATATTCCCTCTTTCAATCATGCAAAATATATCCCTTATATTTTCTCTTTATAATATTTGCAAAATAAAAGTCTTCATAACATACACCCTTATAACTCCTATTTGTAAAATAAAAGACTTTATAACACACACCCCTTATGACTCCTATTTGTAAAATAAAAGACTTTATAACACACACCCTTATGACTCCTTTTCACAAATAATCAAAAACCTTTATAAATACCTCACATAAAAAATTTGCTAGCGCGGATGAGAATTGACCCTCTAACCTCTAGCACCCAAACGTGGATCATGATCACTTGGTATAAATGGGCGGATGAAACTTCAAATGCACATTGACATCTTTGTATTCTTCTTCATCGCACTTCCCAAAATAAAACACATCAGAAATAACATCAACGACAATCGAACTGTGAACCTTCTCTCATGCAATGTCCTCACACAAATCCAACAACTATCTAGGCTACACTAGTAGGCATGACTCAATGGAACTTTGAAGGACTTATCTTTATTTTTTTCATAAAACAATTCGTTGCCTTCACTTCTGCCATTCACTTGCTCATGCAAATATTATTCCCAATAGTGCATGTGATTCATTGCATCCATCAAAGGTGGATAAAACATTATGTATATATAAGCACACCTTGGTTTTAGATGATGTCAACACTTTGAAACTTTAACACTTTTGTTTGAATGTTGGTGCCAAAATGCATGGTTAAAGGTTAACTCCTTTTTAAAACCTTGCAATGATTAAAACCTTTAGTGGCCCAACCTTGATTTAGTGTGAATAAGATTTTTTCCTTCCTTTGAAAACCTTTGGCCTTCCTTTTATAAAACTTTGTCCTTAGGCCTTTATAAACTCTCTTTATAATATTTAAATATTATAATCCTTAAACATATTTGCCTTGCTTTCCATTTACCAACCTTGTAAACTCATCCCTTTTGAAGAATATTCTGCCATTTATACCATGCTCTTTTTGACATCAAGCCTTTGACATCAATGACAACTATTGACATCAATCCTTTGACATCAATGACAACTCAATATGCTCAATATTTCCAACAATCTCTCCCTTTTTCATTTATGGCAATCCTTATAAAAAATATTTCTTTTAATGTAACTGGATTCCCAAATTACTCCCCCTGACAAACTACTCCCCCTTATTGAATTATTTCCCCCTCTAAAATCAATGGCAAAGGGCTCCTTAGGGCTAAAGATAATACACTTAGCATAGCCCCCTCACCACCTCATTTCTTGAGGTGATCAATTTTGGGATGGGAGTATAGCTACTCCCAACTTACAATGCTCTTCTTCCTTTTCAATCTTCTTTTTCCACACTTTTGTAGTCATACCCTTTTGATCCTTTTGAGCATCCCTATTCTTGTTTATCTTTGGAAGTTACATAAATTTTGTACTACACCACTTTTATTTAAGCCCAAAATTATTGCAATTGTAACATTTTATGTTGTAGTTCATGGAAGATGCAAATGACTTGAAATTTCTCTTGGTGAGGCCATAATCATTTCTGCCATGAACCCTGCAATGTATAGCTCTATGACCAAATTATTACATGAGTAACAATAACCTTGGAAGTAATATTCATCTTGCCTTGGAGGATATGATCGCATACTTCTTTCTTTTATTTTCTTGTGATGGTCTTTGTTCCTTGATTATGCATTGTTTTCAACCTCATTTATTTTTCCACTTCTCAACTCACCAGTATAGGTCTTATATTCTTATTCATATACCTTCTTTGATGCTTCCATTTATTTTGAGATTGTCCTCTCTTTTTGTACTTCTTGACTTTCCTCAATGCCAAGTCCAGTCATCATAAATGGAGATATCTGTGTTTTGATAATATCATCCAAATATTTTGAACTTTTCCTAAACTAATATATCTTATTGTTGAATTTCTCAAGTTCCTTCCTTAAAATATCAACTTCATGTTCTAGTCTTTCACATTCTAGTTCTTTTGCTTTTAACTATTCAGCCATACCTTCTCAACTCTTCTTGCCTCTTCAACCTTAATTCTTAAATCAATGAGATCTTGTAGAATCTTTGCTTTTGTTTTCTCATCCTCTTGAACTTGAGCCTTTAATCTTAAGTTGTTCCTTTTCACTCTTTCCAATTCTCTAAGAGCAACAATAAGTTCCTTTTTCATGTCAAGTAGGGTTTCCTTTTCCTTTTTTGAATATTTTCTTTCTCTAGCTCTTCAACTATAGGAGCATATTATTTCTTTTCTACTTGGTTTTTACCAAGATTATTATCTTTCTCCACTACTTGGTATTTAATGGGAGTATCCTATTGCAAAAAATAGAATATCTTATTTTTCACTGTCTGAGAGACTTTCATCATTGTCACTTGAAGCATTGCTTGCTTCTTCAACATAAAAACTTTTCTTATACCTTTGAAAGATCTTCTTTTCATGATTTCCTTGATCATGCCTATATTTCTTTTCATAACCATATTTTCTTTCTTTTTCTTGTATTCATTTTCATCTTCACTACTACTATATCCATTTTATGGATAATAAGCTCCATAGTGACATATGTTGCTATAGCTAAAGCATTTCATAGTCTACATATTATTGTGTTTCCTTGGACCCTTCTTATTTATTCTTAAAAAATCAGCCTCTTCTTCACTGCTTGATTCATCACTTGATTCTGATTCTTTATCCTTTGCCTTCTTTGAGGATTTGAATGTTGCCTCCCTTTTGGATTTTTGATCCTTTTATGTTCTCATCTCATAAGTTGTGATAATCCCATGTATTTCATCTATTCTTAAACTTGTGAGATCCTTCATTTCTTCGATTGCAAAAACCTTTGCATCATACCTAATGGGAAGTGATATTAAAATATTCTAAACAATAGTAGAATCCTTAATCATTTCTCCAAGTCCATGAATGGTATTGATAACCTCATCAACACGAAGTAAGTATATAGAAATATTTTCCTCATATTTCATCTTCAAGTTTTCAAACTTCCTTCTATGAATTTGAATTTTTGCCATCTTAACCTTGTCATTTCCTTTATATGTATTATATAGCTTATCCCACGTTTCTTTTGCTTATTTGTTGTGCATGAATTTTACAAACTCATATTCATATAATCCACTTAAAATTGCATTCATTACCTTGCAATTCTTATATCAGTGGGATGAGTTGCATGTTGTGTGTACCCATTCTCAATTGAATGTCGTGTATCAAATCCCTGTGCCATAAAAAATGTCTTCATCCTTACACTCCATAGAGCATAATTAGTACCATCAAATAATGGATATCTATGCATTAAAAATCCTTCCTGATTAGCCATGTGTGTTCCTATAATATCTTCCTTCAAGATGTTAGGCTTCCCCGAAGGAACCTAACTCTGATACCAATTGAAGAACACAAGCTTATACTAAGAGGGGGGTGAATATTATAAGATCAAAATTTTACTTTTCTTTCCAAATGATAACAACAATAATATCAATGTAGTAAATTAAACAATGCACAAATCATCAAACACATGAGAGATATATTTAACGTGGTTCACCCAATGTGGGATGCATCCACGGATAAAATATTTGTTATAAATTTTCTCAACCAATCTCTTGGAACCCAATTCCCTATTACAATGTTTATGGGAACCAACCTAAAGGAGACACAAATCCCCTATGCTCAAGTTCATGGACCTCTATCCATAGGAGACACCAATCCCCTTTGCTCTAGTTTGTGGACCTCTATCCATAGGAGACCTCAATCCCATCTACTCTACTCTACTACAAGCCTTTACATAGGGCTTCCATAATCTTTCTCCAAAACCTACTCTCAAATCTGCTTAGATTTGTTCCAAGTATGTATAAAAGACTTGCTCAAATCTGATCACCAAAGACTGCTCTCAACTTTTCTCAAATTTTCTCCAAGCCTATACACAAGGCTTACTCAAATCTGATAACCAAAACCTGCTCTCAACTCTGCTCAAATATACTCCAAGCCTACACACAAGGCTTACTCAAATATTCTCACCAAAACCTACTCACAACTCTAATCATAAGACATACTCTAATCTACTCATAACACATACTAAAATTTTCTCATATTACATATGCTCAAATCTTCTCATAACACATACTTAATTATGCTCATAACACATGCTCAAATATGCTCATAACACATGCTCAAATTTACTCATAACACATGCTCAAATACCTCATAACACGTGCTTGAATATTTTCTTTCTCTACCTCTTCAACTATAGGAGCATCTTATTTATTTTCTACTTGGTTTTTAACAGGAGTATTATCTTTCTCCACTACTTGGTATTTAATGGGAGTATCCTATTGCCAAAAATAGAATCTCTTCTTTTTCACTGTCTGAGAGACTTTCATCATTGTCACTTGAAGCATTGCTTGCTTCTTCAACATAAAAACTTTTCTTATACCTTTGAAAGATCTTCTTTTCATGCTTTCCTTGATCATGCCTATATTTCTTTTCATAACCAATTTTTCTTTCTTTTTCTTGTATTCATTTTCATCTTCACTACTACTATATCCATTTTATGTATAATAAGCTGCATAGTGACCAATATTGGTATAGCTAAAACATTTCATAGTCTACATATTCTTGTGTTTCCTTAGACACTTCTTATTTATTCTTACAAAATTAGCCTCTTCTTCACTGTTTGATTCATCACTTGATTCTGATTCTTTATCCTTTGCCTTCTTTGAGGATTTTAATGTTGCCTCCCTTTTGGATTTTTGATCCTTTTATGTTCTCATCTCATAAGCTGTGATAATCCCATGTATTTCATCTATTCTTAAAGTTGTGAGATCCTTCATTTCTTCTATTGCAGAAACCTTTGCATCATACCTAATGGGAAGTGATATTAAAATATTCTAAACAATAGTAGAATCCTTAATCATTTCTCCAAGTCCATGAATGGTATTGATAACCTCATCAACACGAAGTAAGTATATAGAAATATTTTCCTCATATTTCATCTTCAAGTTTTCAAACTTCCTTCTGTGAGTTTGAATTTTTGCCATCTTAACCTTGTCATTTCCTTTATATGTATTATGTAGCTTATCCCATGTTTCTTTTGCTTATTTGCTGTGCATGACTTTTACAAACTCATATTCATATAATCCACTTAAAATTGCATTCATTACCTTGCCATTCTTACTTATATCAGTGGGATGAGTTGCATGTTGTGTGTACCCATTCTCAATTGAATGTCATGTATCAAATCCCTATGCCAGAAAAAATGTCTTCATCCTTACACTCCATAGAGCATAATTAGTCCCATCAAATAATGAATATCTATGCATTAAAAATCCTTCCTGATTAGCCATGTGTGTTCCTATAATATCTTCCTTCAAGATGTTAGACTTCCTCGAAGTAACCTAACTCTGATACCAATTGAATAACACAAGCTTATACTGAGAGGGGGTGAATAGTATAAGATAAAAAATTTACTTTTCTTTCCAAATGATAACAACAATCATATCAATGTAGTAAATTAAACAATGCACAAATCATCACACACATGAGAGATATATTTAACGTGGTTCACCCAATGTGGGCTGCATCCATGGATAAAATATTTGTTATAAATTTTCTCAACCAATCTCTTGGGACCCAATTCCCTATTACAATGTTTATGGGAACCAACCTAAAGGAGACACAAATCCCCTATGCTCGAGTTCATGGACCTCTATCCATAGGAGACACCAATCCCCTTTGCTCTAGTTTATGGACCTCTATCCATAGGAGACCTCAATCCCCTCTGCTCTTCTCTACTACAAGCATTTACACAGGGCTTCCATAATCTTGCTCCAAAACCTACTCTCAAATCTGCTTAGATTTGTTCCAAGTCTGTATACAAGACTTGCTCAAATCTGATCACCAAAGCCTGCTCTCAACTTTTCTCAAATCTACTCCAAGCCTATACACAAGGCTTACTCAAATATGATAACCAAAACCTACTCTCAACTCTGCTCAAATATACTGCAAGCCTACACACAAGGCTTACTCAAATCTTCTCACCAAAACCTACTCACAACTCTAATCATAAGACATACTCTAATTTACTCATAGCACATACTAAAATTTTCTCATATTACATATGCTCAAATCTTCTCATAACACATACTTAAATATGCTCATAACACATGCTCAAATATGCTCATAACACATGCTCAAATTTACTCATAACACGTGCCCAAATACCTCATAACACGTGCTTGAATATTTTCTTTCTCTACCTCTTCAACTATAGGAGCATCTTATTTCTTTTCTACTTGGTTCTTAATAGGAGTATTATCTTTCTCCACTACTTGGTATTTAATGGGAGTATCCTATTGCCAAAAATAGAATCTCTTCTTTTTCACTGTCTGAGAGACTTTCATCATTGTCACTTGAAGCACTGCTTGCTTCTTCAACATAAAAACTTTTCTTATACCTTTGAAAGATCTTCTTTTCATGCTTTCAATGATCATGCCTATATTTATTTTCATAACCAAATTTTCTTTCTTTTTCTTGTATTCATTTTCATCTTCACTACTACTATATCCATTTTATGGATAATAAGCTACATAGTGACCAATGTTGCTATAGCTAAAGCATTTCATAGTCTACATATTCTTGTGTTTCCTTGGACCCTTCTTATTTATTCTTACAAAATTAGACTCTTCTTCACTGCTTGATTCATCACTTGATTCTGATTCTTTATCCTTTGCCTTCTTTGAGGATTTTAATGTTGCCTCCCTTTTGGATTTTTGATCCTTTTATGTTCTCATCTCATAAGCTGTGATAATCCCATGTATTACATCTATTCTTAAAGTTGTGAGATCCTTCATTTCTTCTATTGCAGAAACCTTTGCATCATACCTAATGGGAAGTGATATTAAAATATTCTAAACAATAGTAGAATCCTTAATCATTTCTCCAAGTCCATGAATGGTATTGATAACCTCATCAATACGAAGTAAGTATATATAAATATTTTCCTCATATTTCATCTTCAAGTTTTCAAACTTCCTTTTGTGAGTTTGAATTTTTGCCATCTTAACCTTGTCATTTCCTTTATATGTATTATATAGCTTATCCCACGTTTCTTTTGTTAATTTGCTGTGCATGACTTTTACAAACTCATAATCATGTAATCCACTTAAAATTGCATTCATTACCTTGCCATTCTTATATCAGTGGGATGAGTTGCATGTTGTGTGTACCCATTCTCAATTGAATGTCATGTATCAAATCCCTGTGCTATAAAAATGTCTTCATCCTTACACTCCATAGAGCATAATTAGTCCCATAAAATAATGGATATCTATGCATTAAAAATCCTTCCTGATTAGCCATGTGTGTTCCTATAATATCTTCCTTCAAGATGTTAGGCTTCCCTGAAGGAACCTAACTCTGATACCAATTGAAGAACACAAGCTTATACTGAGAGGGAGGTGAATAGTATAAGATCAAAATTTTACTTTTCTTTCCAAATGATAACAACAATAATATCAATGTAGTAAATTAAACAATGCACAAATCATCACACACATGAGAGATATATTTAACATGGTTCACCCAATGTGGGCTGCATCCATAGATAAAATATTTGTTATAAATTTTCTCAATGAATCTCTTGGGACCCAATTCCCTATTACAATGTTTATGGGAACCAACCTATAGGAGACACAAATCCCCTATGCTCAAGTTCATGGACCTCTATCCATAGGAGACACCAATCCCCTTTGCTCTAGTTTGTGGAACTCTATCCATAGGAGACCTCAATCCCCTCTGCTCTACTCTACTACAAGCCTTTACATAGGGTTTCCATAATCTTGCTCCAAAACCTACTCTCAAATCTGCTTAGATTTTTTCCAAGTCTATATAAAAGACTTGCTCAAATCTGATCACCAAAGCCTGCTCTCAACTTTTCTCAAATCTGCTCCAAGCCTATACACAAGGCTTACTCAAATATGATAACAAAAACCTGCTCTCAACTCTGCTCAAATATACTCCAAGCCTACACACAAGGCTTACTCAAATCTTCTCACCAAAACCTACTCACAACTCTAATCATAAGACATACTCTAATCTACTCATAACACATACTAAAATTTTCTCATATTACATATGCTCAAATCTTCTCATAACACATAATTAAATATGCTCATAACACATGCTCAAATATGCTCATAACACATGCTCAAATTTACTCATAACACGTGCTCAAATACCTCATAACACGTGCTTGAATATTTTCTTTCTCTACCTCTTCAACTATAGGAGCATATTATTTCTTTTCTACTTGTTTTTTAACAGGAGTATTATCTTTCTCCACTACTTGGTATTTAATGTGAGTATCCTATTGCCAAAAATAGAATCTCTTCTTTTTCACTGTTTGAGAGACTTTCATCATTGTCACTTGAAGCACTGCTTGCTTCTTCAACATAAAATTTTTTCTTATACCTTTGAAAGATCTTCTTTTCATGCTTTCCTTGATCATGCTTATATTTATTTTCATAACCAAATTTTCTTTCTTTTTCTTGTATTCATTTTCATCTTCACTACTATATCCATTTTATGGATAATAAGCTGCATAGTGACCAATGTTGCTATAACTAAAGCATTTCATAGTCTACATATTCTTGTGTTTCCTTGGACCCTTCTTATTTATTCTTACAAAATTAGCCTCTTCTTCACTGCTTGATTCATCACTTGATTCATCACTTGATTCTCATTCTTTATCCTTTGCCTTATTTGAGGATTTGAATGTTGCCTCCCTTTTGGATTTTTGATCCTTTTATGTTCTCATATCATAATCTGTGATAATCCCATGTATTTCATCTATTCTTAAAGTTGTGAGATCCTTCATTTCTTCTATTGCAGAAACCTTTGCATCATACCTAATGGGAAGTGATATTAAAATATTCTAAACAATAGTAGAATCCTTAATCATTTCTCCAAGTCCATGAATGGTATTGATAACCTCATCAACACGAAGTAAGTATATAGAAATATTTTCCTCATATTTCATCTTCAAGTTTTCAAAATTCCTTCTGTGAGTTTGAATTTTTGCCATCTTAACCTTGTCATTTCCTTTATATGTATTATGTAGCTTATCCCATGTTTCTTTTGCTTATTTTTTGTGCATGACTTTTACAAACTCATATTCATATAATCCACTTAAAATTGCATTCATTACCTTGCCATTCTTACTTATATCAGTGGGATGAGTTGCATGTTGTGTGTACCCTTTCTCAATTGAATGTCATGTATCAAATCACTGTGCTAGAAAAAATGTCTTCATACTTACACTCCATAGAGCATAATTAGTCCCATCAAATAATGAATATCTATGCATTAAAAATCCTTCCTGATTAGCCATGTGTGTTCCTATAATATCTTTCTTCAAGATGTTAGACTTCCCTGAAGTAACCTAACTCTGATACCAATTGAAGAACACAAGCTTATACTGAGAGGGGGTGAATAGTATAAGATCAAAATTTTACTTTTCTTTCCAAATGATAACAACAATAATATCAACGTAGTAAATTAAACAATGCACAAATCATCACACACATGAGAGATATATTTAACGTGGTTCACCCAATGTGGGCTGCATCCATGGATAAAATATTTGTTATAAATTTTCTCAACCAATCTCTTGGGACCCAATTCCCTATTACAATGTTTATGGGAACCAACCTAAAGGAGACACAAATCCCCTATGCTCAAGTTCATGGACCTCTATCCATAGGAGACACCAATCCCCTTTGCTCTAGTTTATGGACATCTATCCATAGGAGACCTCAATCCCCTATGCTCTTCTCTACTACAAGCCTTTACACAGGGCTTCCATAATATTGCTCCAAAACCTACTCTCAAATCTGCTTAGATTTGTTCCAAGTCTGTATACAAGACTTGCTCAAATTTGATCACCAAAGTCTGCTCTCAAGTTTTCTCAAATCTGCTCCAAGCCTATACACAAAGCTTACTCAAATCTGATAACCAAAACCTGCTCTCAACTCTGCTCAAATATACTCCAAGCCTACACACAATGCTTACTCAAATCTTCTCACCAAAACCTACTCACAACTCTAATCATAAGACATACTCTAATCTACTCATAACACATACTAAAATTTTCTCATATTACATATGCTCAAATCTTCTCATAACACATACTTAAATATGCTCATAACACATGCTCAAATATGCTCATAACACATGCTCAAATTTACTCATAACACGTGCCCAAATACCTCATAACACGTGCTTGAATATTTTATTTCTCTACCTCTTCAACTATAGGAGCATCTTATTTCTTTTCTACTTGGTTTTTAACAGTAGTATTATCTTTCTCCACTATTTGGTATTTAATGGGAGTATCCTATTGCCAAAAATAGAATCTCTTCTTTTTCACTATCTGAGAGACTTTCATCATTGTCACTTGAAGCACTGCTTGCTTCTTCAACATAAAAACTTTTCTTATACCTTTGAAAGATCTTCTTTTCATGCTTTCCTTGATCATGCCTATATTTCTTTTCATAACCAAATTTTATTTCTTTTTCTTTTATTCATTTTCATCTTCACTACTACTATATCCATTTTATGGATAATAAGCTGCATAGTGACCAATGTTGCTATAGCTAAAGCATTTCATAGTCTACTTATTCTTGTGTTTCCTTGGACCCTTCTTATTTATTCTTACAAAATTAGCCTCTTCTTCACTGCTTGATTCATCACTTGATTCTGATTCTTTATCCTTTGCCTTCTTTGAGGATTTGAATGTTTCCTCCCTTTTGGATTGTAGATCCTTTTATGTTCTCATCTCATAAGCTATGATAATCCCATGTATTTCATCTATTCTTAAAGTTGTGAGATCCTTCATTTCTTATATTGTAGAAACCTTTGCATCATACCTAATGGGAAGTGATATTAAAATATTCTAAACAATAGTAGAATCCTTAATCATTTCTCCAAGTCCATGAATGGTATTGATAACCTCATCAACACGAAGTATATAGAAATATTTTCCTCATATTTCATCCTCAAGTTTTCAATCTTCCTTCTATGAGTTTGAATTTTTGCCATCTTAACCTTGTCATTTCCTTTATATGTATTATGTATCTTATCCCACGTTTCTTTTGCTTATTTGCTGTGCATGACTTTTACAAACTCATATTCATGTAATCCACTTAAAATTGCATTCATTTCCTTGCCATTCTTATATCAGTGGGATGAGTTGCATATTGTGTGTACCCATTCTCAATTGAATGTCATGTATCAAATCCCTGTGCTAGAAAAAATGTCTTCATATTTACACTCCATAAAGCATAATTAGTCCCATCAAATAATGGATATCTATGCATTAAAAATCCTTCTTGATTAGCCATGTGTGTTCCTATAATATCTTCCTTCAAGATGTTAGGCTTCCCCGAAGGAACCTAACTCTGATACCAATTGAAGAACACAAGCTTATACTGAGATGGGGGTGAATAGTATAAGATCAAAATTTTACTTTTCTTTCCAAATGATAACAACAATAATATCAATGTAGTAAATTAAACAATGCACAAATCATCACACACATGAGAGATATATTTAACATGGTTCAACCAATGTGGGCTGCATCCACAGATAAAATATTTGTTATAAATTTTCTCAACCAATCTCTTGGGACCCAATTCCCTATTACAATGTTTATGGGAACCAACCTAAACGAGAGACAAATCCCCTATGCTCACGTTCATGGACCTCTATCCATATGAGACACCAATACCCTTTGCTCTAGTTTGTGGACCTCTATCCATAGGAGACCTCAATCCCCTCTTCTCTACTCTACTACAAGCCTTTACACAGGGCTTCCATAATCTTGCTCCAAAACCTACTCTCAAATCTCCTTAGATTTGTTCCAAGTCTGTATACAAGACTTGCTCAAATCTGATCACCAAAGCCTGCTCTCAACTTTTCTCAAATCTGCTCCAAGCCTATACACAAGGCTTACTCAAATCTGATAACCAAAACCTACTCTCAACTCTGCTCAAATATACTCCAAGCCTACACACAAGGCTTACTCAAATCTTCTCACCAAAACCTACTCACAACTCTAATCATAAGACATACTCTAATCTACTCATAACACATACTAAAATTTTCTCATATTACATATGCTCAAATCTTCTCATAACACATACTTAAATATGCTAATAACACATGCTCAAATATGCTCATAACACATGCTCAAATTTACTCATAACACATGCTCAAATACCTCATAACACGTGCTTGAATATTTTCTTTCTCTACCTCTTCAACTATAGGAGCATCTTATTTCTTTTCTACTTGGTTTTTAACAGGAGTATTATCTTTCTCCACTACTTGGTATTTAATGGGAGTATCCTATTGCCAAAAATAGAATCTCTTCTTTTCACTATCCGAGAGACTTTCATCATTGTCACTTGAAGCACTGCTTGCTTCTTCAACATAAAAAATTTTCTTATACCTTTGAAAGATCTTCTTTTCATGCTTTCCTTGATCATGCCTATATTTCTTTTCATAACCAAATTTTCTTTCTTTTTCTTGTATTCATTTTCATTTTCACTACTACTATATCCATTTTATGGATAATAAGCTGCATAGTGACCAATTTTGCTATAGCTAAAGCATTTCATAGTCTACATATTCTTGTGTTTCCTTGGACCCTTCTTATTTATTCTTACAAAAGTAGCCTCTTCTTCACTGCTTGATTCATCACTTGATTCTGATTCTTTATCCTTTACCTTCTTTGAGGATTTAATGTTGCCTCCCTTTTGGATTTTTGATCCTTTTATGTTCTCATCTCATAAGCTGTGATAATCCCATGTATTTCATCTATTCTTAAAGTTGTGAGATCCTTCATTTCTTCTATTGTAGAAACCTTTGCATCATACCTAATGGGAAGTGATATTAAAATATTCTAAACAATAGTAGAATCCTTAATCATTTCTCCAAGTCCATGAATGGTATTGATAACCTCATCAACACGAAGTAAGTATATAGAAATATTTTCCTCATATTTCATCTTCAAGTTTTCAAACTTCCTTTTGTGAGTTTGAATTTTTGCCATCTTAAACTTGTCATTTCCTTTATATGTATTATGTATCTTATCCCACATTTCTTTTGCTTATTTGCTGTGCATGACTTTTACAAACTCATATTCATGTAATCCACTTAAAATTGCATTCATTACCTTGCCATTCTTACTTATATCAGTGGGATGAGTTGCATGTTGTGTGTACCCATTCTCAATTGAATGTCATGTATCAAATCACTATGCCATAAAAAATGTCTTCATACTTACACTCCATAGAGCATAATTAGTCCCATCAAATAATGGATATCTATGCATTAAAAATCCTTCCTGATTAGCCATGTGTGTTCCTATAATATCTTCCTTCAAGATGTTAGGCTTCCTCGAAGGAACCTAACTCTGATACCAATTGAAGAATACAAGCTTATACTGAGATGGGGGTGAATAGTATAAGATCAAAATTTTACTTTTCTTTCCAAATGATAACAACAATAATATCAATGTAGTAAATTAAACAATGCACAAATCATCACACACATGAGAGATATATTTAACGTGGTTCACCCAATGTGGGCTGCATCCACGGATAAAATATTTGTTATAAATTTTCTCAACCAATATCTTGGGACCCAAATTCCTTATTACAATGTTTATGGGAACCAACCTAAAGGAGACACAAATACCCTATGCTCAAGTTCATGGACCTCTATCCATAGGAGACACCAATCCCCTTTGCTCTAGTTTGTGGACCTCTATCCATAGGAGACCTCAATCCCCTCTGCTCTACTCTACTACAAGCCTTTACATAGGGCTTCCATAATATTGCTCCAAAACCTACTCTCAAATCTACTTAGATTTTTTCCAAGTCTGTATACAAGACTTGCTCAAATCTGATCACCAAAGCATGCTCTCAACTTTTTCTCAAATCTGCTCCAAGCCTATACACAAGGCTTACTCAAATCTGATAACCAAAACCTTCTCTCAACTCTTCTCAAATATACTCCAAGCCTATGCACAAGGCTTACTCAAATATTCTCACCAAAACCTACTCACAACTCTAATCATAAGACATACTCTAATCTACTCATAACACATACTAAAATTTTCTCATATTACATATGCTCAAATCTTCTCATAACACATACTTAAATATGCTCATAACACATGCTCAAATATGCTCATAACACATGCTCAAATTTACTCATAACACGTGCTCAAATACCTCATAACATGTGCTTGAATATTTTCTTTCTCTACCTCTTCAACTATAGGAGCATCTTATTTCTTTTCTACTTGGTTTTTAACAGGAGTATTATCTTTCTCCACTACTTGGTATTTAATGGGAGTATCCTATTGCCAAAAATAGAATCTCTTCTTTTTCACTATCTGAGAGACTTTCATCATTGTCACTTGAAGCATTGCTTGCTTCTTCAACATAAAAAAATTTCTTATACCTTTGAAAGATCTTCTTTTCATGCTTTCCTTGATCATGCCTATATTTCTTTTCATAACCAAATTTTCTTTCTTTTTATTGTATTCATTTTCATCTTCACTACTACTATATCCATTTTATGGATAATAAGCTGCATAGTGACCAATTTTGCTATAGCTAAAGCATTTCATAGTCTACATATTCTTGTGTTTCCTTGGACCCTTCTTATTTATTCTTACAAAATTAGCCTCTTCTTCACTGCTTGATTCATCACTTGATTCTGATTCTTTATCCTTTGCCTTCTTTGAGAATTTGAATGTTGCCTCCCTTTTGGATTGAAGATCCTTTTATGTTCTCATCTCATAAACTGTGATAATCCCATGTATTTCATCTATTCTTAAAGTTGTGATATCCTTCATTTCTTCTATTGCAGCAACCTTTGCATCATACCTAATGGGAAGTGATATTAAAATATTCTAAACAATAGTAGAATCCTTAATCATTTCTCCAAGTCCATGAATGGTATTGATAACCTCATCAACATGAAGTAAATATATAGAAATATTTTCCTCATATTTCATCTTCAAGTTTTCAAACTTCCTTCTGTGAGTTTGAATTTTTGCCATCTTAACCTTGTCATTTCCTTTATATGTATTATGTAGCTTATCCCACGTTTCTTTTGCTTATTTGCTGTGCATGACTTTTACAAACTCATATTCATATAATCCACTTAAAATTGCATTCATTACCTTGCCATTCTTATATCAGTGGAATGAGTTGCATGTTGTGTGTACCCATTCTTAATTGAATGTCATGTATCAAATCCCTGTGCCAAAAAAAATGTCTTCATCCTTACACTCCATAGAGCATAATTAGTCCCATAAAATAATGGATATCTATGCATTAAAAATCCTTCCTAATTAGCCATGTGTGTTCCTATAATATCTTCCTTCAAGATGTTAGACTTCCCCGAAGGAACCTAACTCTGATACCAATTAAAGAACACAAGCTTATACTGAGAGGGGGGTGAATAGTATAAGATCAAAATTTTACTTTTATTTCCAAATGATAACAACAATAATATCAATGTAGTAAATTAAACAATGCACAAATCATCACACACATGAGAGATATATTTAACGTGGTTCACCCAATGTGGGCTGCATCCACGGATAAAATATTTGTTATAAATTTTCTCAACCAATCTCTTGGGACCCAATTCCCTATTACAATTTTTATGGGAACCAACATAAACGAGACACAAATCCCCTATGCTCAATTTCATGGACCTCTATCCATAGGAGACACCAATCCCCTTTGCTCTAGTTTGTGGACCTCTATCCATAGGAGACCTCAATCCCCTCTTCTCTACTCTACTACAAGCCTTTACATAGGGCTTCCATAATCTTGCTCCAAAACCTACTCTCAAATCTACTTAGATTTGTTCCAAGTCTGTATACAAGACTTGCTCAAACCTGATCACCAAAGCCTGCTCTCAATTTTTTTCAAATCTGCTCCAAGGCTATACACAAGGCTTACTCAAATCTGATAACCAAAACCTACTCTCAACTCTGCTCAAATATACTCCAAGCCTACACACAAGGCTTACTCAAATTTTCTCACCAAAACCTACTCACAACTCTAATCATAAGACATACTCTAATCTACTCATAACACATACTAAAATTTTCTCATATTACATATGCTCAAATCTTCTCATAACACATACTTAAATATGCTCATAACACATGCTCAAATATGCTCATAACACATGCTCAAATTTACTCATAACACGTGCTCAAATACCTCATAACACATACTCAAATCTGTTCACAACACATACTCAACTCTGCTCATAACACATGCTCAAATTTATTCAAAACCTTGTATACAAAAAATGTTTATCTATCTTGCATAATTATGTCATCAAGTACTTTATCTGATCTTCATTGTGCTTTATTCAACTTGAGTATTTTAGACATATTCTATCCAGAATTCGTTTAACCTCTTGAACATATAGAGAATGATATGCACTAACAAATGCTCAATATGTTATTCACATTCATTAAGTCTATCGCTTTCACATGTCTCACATTTATTGCATTTTAAAGGTTAGTCTAGCACTTGACAAATGACCTGGTTATTGTTGAATTGCACTTTTATTTCAAGACCAATTACAATGCACAAGTCCTTCTCATCTACTCACATAATCAATCTTGAAGATGCATAAATTGGCTTCACAAATCTGATATATAACTCTTGGATTTTTATTTTCAATATAACTCAATTTTAATGCACCAATTTGCTCTCAAACCCTAGCACATATGTCTTAATATCATTCAAAAATAATGTACAACTTTGTTTCCAAACCCTAGGAAATATGTTTCTTATTTCATTCAATACTCATGCACAACTTGTTCTCAAACCCTAGCTCATATATTTTCAATTTTAATCAAGGAAATGCATAATTATTCTCAACTTCAATAAATCACTAATGCACATCAAATCAATCCTTATACCTCCACCATATGATATCAAAAATATTTTCCTTAAGAAAAACCACCTTGATATAGATATCAAATCACCATACCTCTAAAGTTACCTTGATGAATATGTGCCCTCAAAAATCTATCTCAAAATAACTCTCTTCTTTTGGCCACTTCAAACAAGTTAGCAAAACTCTTTTCAACTAATCCACATAAAACCCTTTCAAAATATGTGCACAAGAATACCTGAAAATAATACCTTATAACTCATTTTTGGTTTCACAAGATAAATCTCTTAAGAATAAACCAAAACCCTCAAAATATCATGCAAAAATACAATAAAAAAAACCACAATACTCCTTATGTCTCCTTTCTAAAATACAACAATTACAATTTCAAAACAATCCATAATACGCCTTATACCCTCTTTTCTCACATGCAAAAATATCCCTTATATTCCCTCTTTCAATCATGCAAAATATATCCCTTATATTTCCTCTTTATAATATTTGCAAAATAAAAGTCTTCATAGCACCCTTATAACTCCTATTTGTAAAATAAAATACTTTATAACACACACCCCTTATGACTCCTTTTCACAAATAATCAAAAACCTTTATAAATACCTCACATAAAAATTTTGCTGGTGTAGATGAGAATTGACCCTCTGACCTCTAGTACCCAAACACGCATCGTGACTTCTTGGGATAAACAGGTGGATGAAACTTCAAATGCGCATTGACATCTTTATCTTCTTCTTTGTCATGCTTCCCAAAATAAAACACATCAAAATTGGTACCGACGTCAATTGAACCGCGAACCTTCTCTCACGTAGCGTCCTCACACAAAGCCAGTGACCAGCTAGGATACACTAACATGTGTGACTCAAAAGGGAACTTTGAAGGACTTATTTATATTTTTGCTCATAAAATAATTCGTTGCCTTCACTTCTATCGTTCACTTGCTCACGCAAATATTGTTCCCGATAATGCATTCGATTTCTTGCATCCATCAAAGGTGGATAAAATATTATGTATATATAAGCACACCTTGGTTTTAGACAAAATCGACATTTTGAAACTTTAACACTTTCATTTTAATGTTGGTGCCAAAATGCATGGTTATAATATTTATATTTTTAATTTAAATATTATAAGGTTATCTCCTTTTAAAACCTTACAATGATTAAAATCTTTAGTGGCCCAAACTTGATTTAGTGTGAATAAACTTTTGTCCTTCCTTTGAAAACCTTTGGCCTTCCTTTTATAAAATGTTGTCCTTAGGCCTTTATAAAATATCTTTATAATATTTAAATATTATAATCCTTAAACATATTTGCCTTGCTTTCCATTTACCAACCTTGTAAACTCATCCCTTTTGAATAATATTCTGCCATTTATACCATGCTCTTTTTGACATCAATGACAACTCTTGACATCAATCCTTTGACATCAATGACAACTCAATAAGATCAATATTTCCAACATCCTTTAACACCTTGTGGATAATGGTATTGAGCCCTTCTTTATGGATCTATGCCCTTAGAACTATAACATGTGCTTTGACCTACTTAATATTGTTGCTTATGTAGAAACTTACCCTTTGTCTTACTTTTCTATGATGTATAAGATAAGTAAGAAGTAGTTAAACTTGCATTAAATCTGCATTTGGTTTTGAGATTTTCTTAGTTTTATTTGGTAGCTTCTTTGTTGACTTGATATGGCAACTTTCTTCTCCAATATTTGGAGGTTATGTTACTCCTTTTAGTGGCTTCTCTATGCCACAATATACTACATATTTCCTGCACTCAAATAGTATCTTTTGACACTTCACTTCTACTTTGATCTGTGCACTTAATATTCCTTCTTAACTTAAGACTCAATGCACTTTTAATAACCTTTAAGCATAAATAGTATAATGCACTATAAACTTCTCCTTATTGCTCCTTTAAATGAACCTTAAATCATGCACTATAATCTATGCAACTTTCACTTAAGAGTAATGTCTTCTTTGCTTCCAATGAATAATAGAAAGTTGATATTTTTATTTCTTTCAAAATATATCTAACTCCTATTTTTGATGTGCAAGTTTTAACCTTATAAGAAACTATATTATGCATTTCCTTGAAGACTTTAATATGCAACCTTCTCCTTGCAACTTTTAAAATCTAATATGGTGCTTAATGAAACTTAATAATGAACCAAATATAAGTGTTCAACTAATGAACCTTTTGCACCTAGGTTGCTTACCTTTTGACTTCGTACATGGTGGATTTCAAGGTGATTAGATTCACCTAAATTGATGCCCTGTATTAGATGAAATCGTAGCTCTTATTTGATGTAAAAAATATGTATTTTACCACCAATTTTTAGCTTTGAAACTCTTCTAAGTTGCTTCTCGAAAATGTGGTTTGGTGGCTCTAACTCTTCTTCAAGATGCACCCTGAAAGTCTGAAACTTAGAAGCTATTAATATTGCCCAAATTGTTACTTTCTTGTTGTCCTTAAATCTGATTTTTTTAGAATTTAAAGCAGTCAATATCTCCTCTGAAGTGTTGTCCTTGAATCTCATAAATTTGGTAGGAAACTCCTCCAAATTTTAGTTGATATTTTCCTTCAAAAGACCTTCACTTTTCTGTTGTAAAATCAGCAATCTACTTTCTCTAAAATAACCTTCAATGGAAATCTCCAAATATATCATATTTGGTGGCTTCTTCTAACTCCTTTCTCCTTCAGTCTCCTTTTCAAATTCTAACTTCAACCTTGGCCTATATAGTGGCATTCTTCTCAAGATTTTGAATGTCTTTAGGTCTTCACTAATCTCCTCCAAAATTTGATAAACTCCTTACCAAATACTTCTCCTTTTGGGCTTGTTGTCGGATGGTGATAATTATCCCAAAAAACTCCTTTATCAAGAACTTCTCCTTGCTAGTAAATTTCTCCAATTAGTTCTCTTGAACTCTTCTCCAATGGCCTTCTCTAAATATCCTTCAATGGCCTTCACTTTATTTCTCCTCCACTTGAGACCTCTTATCTAAGGTTTTCGATGTTGTAGCTTATCAAGTATTATTTTCAATACTTCAATGAGACCTTCCTTGATATTGTTAGCTTTTTATGCCACACACATTGGGAGAAACCAATCACAAGATGCAGAAAGAAATAAAATAAATTTGCAAGATGATTGAAATATGCTATAAATAGAAATGGCAAAAATATTACAATAGTAGCAATGGAGAAAATGGGCACTCCATAAGATATGCTACTACTCCATTAGGGAGATCTGAGATTATAGCTCATACACAATACCCTACTACATATCTACCACACACTCACTATGATGTTGCTCTGTATTTCACTATCCATGATCTATCTATGGCCATTATATAAGAAGATAAGTTCCTTGGCCGACACTCTATCTAGTTGTACAAGTGGACACCTTATACATTACATATTGCACATTGATACTTGTGCATTTATTATATTACATGAAGTAATTAGATAACTTTCCCATAAAGTAACCTAGTGTCCTAAGTATGTACCAAGGAAGGTACATTTACATGACCCAAATAATGTGATATAATCTATTTTCTAACACCCCCTGTATTACAATATTTGGGTATTGAAGACTTTAGTATTCAATATGGATATTATTTCATCTGATATCTTTGAATTTTATCATTGTGTTTCAAATGATATTTGGATGCTTCAGTATATGCTTCAGTCTTCAAATGGTGTAAAAATAGGCTGAAGTTGTAGACCCTTCTTTTAGTTCACCTTGCATTGTATTCCTTCTTCATTGGTTTCATCTCCTTCTTCTTTAGCTTTGCCTTTGGACTTGGTCTCTAAATTTTAATTGGTGGTTGGCTGATACTTGGTTCTTGCATGGATGATTTTCCTTTCTTGTCTTTGGTCTATACATATGCTTTTGAACAACCACTTAGTGCATCATGATAAAATTTGAGTTAGTAGAACTTGAAGTATCGATTCTGCATGAGGATTGAAAAAAATCTATATATGATTCACTTAGATCTACCTTCTTTTTGAATAGTTGTATCAATCCCTTTTTTTCTACATTTTTATTCTTGAATTTCTTGTATGTGAGCAAAGCCATATATAGTATGTTTAATATATCTAAGGAGAGTGTAACAATATTTTCTTCATTGCCAATAGTCTCATTGAGGTGAGTTTGAAGATAGTATTCTAGTGTCAAAGTTGTCTTCTAAGGCTTCACTATGGATTATTATAGAAGTTAGGTCTAACATTCTTTCTGATTTCAAGAGAATATTTATTATCCCAAGCTTTATGGCATTGACTTTCTCTTTATTGATATTTGTAGTATTTTTGAGAATGGACATACTTATGGCTTTCTACTAGAAATATATAAACTTGATTTGATAAAACCTATATTAATCCTTGAACCTTGTGGGCTTCCTTATGTCTCCCTAGTAATGAGAACGAGTACTCTTAAGGATATTAGGTTTTGTATATAGCTTATATATTGCTAATGGATTTGCAACTTCATAAACAATAGAATCTGATATTACCAAGTTTAGTAGATAAAGTTTAGTAATAGTTCTCGTGCAATCAGAATATGACATGCAACTTGCTAGAATAGATAAAGTTCCAAGATTCAATCATCTTGAATATGAGTCTATTAAACACCTTATTGAAATAGAAAATGAAGAAATGGTAAAGGCTTCTTATGATTTCTTTGTTTTGGATGAGGAAGAGGTAAAGGCTTCCCTTTAATTTTTATCTTTCAAAAGGATGGGTTTAAACTCACATGATTATTTTGAAAAAATACCATTGGTAGGTAAAAAAGAATTAGAATTGAGTTATATGCTTCCAAATGATAAAAGTATGGCTTTACTTAAAATAATTCAAGTAGTTTATCAAGAGGACTCATGGTTTGGGTTTGATATTATCGATGATCCAAATGAAAATATTGCTTTATTTGAAAAAATTTCAAGCAAATGGTCATGAATATAGCCTTTTTGACACATCCCTTAACAAACAAGAGTTATGGTTTGAAAACAATGGACATGTTTTTGATTGGATGCCTAATTTTGGTGTTTTTGAAAAACAAATCATTGATGAAAATAAAGAGATACATGATGATGAGGAAGCCCATAATGATGAATAAGAAAAGGTCATAATGGCTCACCAAGTGATGGTAAATGAAAATGTGCAAAAGGTAGAATCTAACCTTTTGTGTCCAAATATCCAAACTTCAGGTGAATTTTTTTATAATCATTTATTGGATTCAAATGCTATTTATGATGAAATGCCACTAGAGGTGAGTGAAGGATTGGAATGGATTTTGCTAACACCACTAATGAAATTCCTTTGTTATATGAGGGAGAAATAGACATGCTTGAATTATTAAATTATGTCCATCAACAACTAACAATTGAAGCTAGGATACAAGATGATAATGATCCTTATTTAGTAAACATCCTAGATAATTGTAAATTGTTGCATGAGCATGATTGGTCTAAAAACATGGATGATGATATTGCTTTAAAATTTTTAGTAATAGCCTCCCATTTGAAGAAAATCTAAATGCTTGTGAAAATGAATCTAAGTTTAAAATTTGCATCTCTTTGAATAAACAAAAGATTGTTGAAAATCATGTATCCATTTGTAAAATTAAGGAATCAAATGCTAAACATGGAAATGTTAATAAACTTGAATCAAAGTGGTTACATGATAGAGGTAAGATGAGAAGTGTTGCATGGCTTGATCTAATATGGTTTTTCTGGGATTTTTGTAAAGCTTGGGATGCATTTCATGTTGCATGTCTTTCAAATTGTGCTAATCGAGTTTCGGACCAAGGGAAGTGATAGCCAATTTTTTTGCAACTTGTACCATATTGTATATTATTGTTTTGTTTTATGTTTTGGTTTTGATTTTCTGTCTTGAGTTTCATTTAAAATTTTGGGTTTGGTGAGTTTTGTTTTTATTTTCTTGTCAAGTTTGTATTAGAGTAAGTTTTGGGTTATTTCCAAGTTTTGGTTTGTAAGTGTGAGTTTGGCATTTTGGTTGGTTCCCTTGTTTGGTTGTAGTGTTTTGGGATAGCTACTAATTTATGGCCTCTTGAAGGATGAATTGCATATCATATGGAATAGAATTATTCATTAATTGTTCTTAGATTTTGGAGACTAATATAGTGAATTTTGAGAACCATGAATCATCTTGCTAAGGCTACACATGAACACATCATATTAAGGTGCATTCTTGGAATCTTGAAATAGGAAGTTACTTGGTTTGCATATTAAGGCAAATTGTTTTTCATATACTCAATATGTAACCTTACATGAGCTCTAATCCAGGTGGCAGGGTAAGTTTACAGAGAAATATATTATCAAAAAAAAAGAGGAAGCAAAATTAATCAAAATGGTTAAGGCATCTCCACCGGGGCTATAGACGCCTGGATTGAAGTGGATAAATGTCTACAAATAGGTAAATACAAATTTAATCTGACACCTGGATGAGTAAGGCACCTCCACCAAGGATATAATTGCTTTATTGGTTGTGGAGCAATGCAAAGGTGCATCTCTTATGAGTAATATTAATAGGCTAATGCAAAGTAGGTGATGGAGTCTAGATGGTTTTAAAGAATGTTAAAAAATGAAAACACTTTTACACACTTGGCTAAAGCAAGGGTTTATGTGTTTTTGGTTAAATTTTTTTATTCCCACCATCTTTGAATATTGCCAAAAAAAATTATTTCTGATCTTCTGTTGGTTAGGTTTTAGAACCAGAGATTCTGGGTTTTTCATCCGGGATGCTCAAGAGCATTCCCCAGTAGAGTCACCATTTGTTGTGGCCTCTACACAACTATCCCCAAGTCTTGGGGATCCATATTTTATTTTGAAATTTTGGGGGTCTTCATGTACTTTAAGTGCAAATTTTGTTAAGTCCCCTACCCTTGAAGGTTTAAAGGTTCCTCATGTTGTTTGGTATGTTCTTCATTTGCTATTTGTTGGATATTTTTGGATGTTGTTTGGAGTTTATAGTGTGGAGATTAGATTTGTTAGTGCTTGGGTTAACTTTAGTTATTTTGAAATTAAATTCAAAACATTTGAAATTAATCCAAAGCAAAATCATGTAAGTGTTTGCTTAAGCCATGTTTTAATAAAAAATAATAATAATAAATAAATAAAACAATATGTATATATATATATATATATATATATATATATATATATATTTTTTTTTTTTAAGTGAAAAACCCCTTGCGGGGCCGCCTTGGTCTGAGAGACCACGAACAGGGGGTTCTACACCGTCAAAGTCACCCGGGAGTCGCACCCGACCTTGCCCGCACCAACATTATCAATTGGATTTTGGATACTCAGTTCAACTTTTTGGTAGGGTGGATATTTGAACCTGAGACCTCCCTTGGAGGATTTCCATCTCCTCTACAACTCACCTACAACACTTGGGTTCAAAAAATATATATATTATTATTATATGTTTCATATATAATAATAATGATAAAAATAATAATAATAATAAAAATAAAAATGAAGCTAATTCTTATATATGGTAGGTATATATATAAAAAAAAAACTAAAAAAAGAAAAAAACTATAATATATATGCATATACGTATATTATAAAATTAAAAAAATAAATAAAAAACAAATAAAAAGAAAAAACATAAAATAAATAGAATAATGATAATAAAAAAGAAAAGCTTAGGTTAGTTTTCACTTTGATTAAGAGGTTGGTTTTGTTTTATTTTACTTAGTTTCTAAACTAGGCTTCATTTTATTTTTAGATTTTAATTGTCGTATTTAGCATTGTTTTAATTTTAGAATTTAATGGATTTTATTTTAGATTAGACTTTTAATTGTTTTAGAATCTAAAGGGGTCTTCTATATCATTTTGCCTGTAGGTAATCAGGGTGGACAGGATATGCGTCATAAGACAGCATAAAATTTCTCAAGAAAGAATTGCGTGAAAGAAGCCAAAGAAGGAGCGTTATGGAAAGAAAGGGAAGCGAAGCATTATGAAATGCATGGATAGAGGCGTTGGAGAGGGGGAACGGAGAACCTGAAGGAGGAGTTTTAAATACAACATTGCAATAGATGAATGGGGGGGGGAATTTTTGAGGCAAGTCTGCATGCAAATGGCTTATGCTTTGAATTTCTTCTTGCCATGTTATTGGACTAGAGGTCCACCATACAATGCCAATGGCTGAAGTTGTATTTTACCTTTTAATGAGTTTATTGAAAAATCAATTGCATGTCAATATATTGAAATCTATGCAGGTTTTAATGCATTTTTTGGGTTAATTTATTGTTCTTCTTTAATATATTATCTTTTCCCTAGGATATCGCACCTCTTTAATGTCGTATTGCATGCATATGGGTCCCATTAAGGCAGGTTTTTTTGTGTAAGATATTAACATTGTAGGGTTTACGGTGATTTCCAAGTTGTAGTGCTCTAGTTCATTTCAATTTTATTTGTTTATTTATTTCATCTTTCTAACCCTAACTGGATTTTGTTATTTCTTTTAAAACATTTCAAAAAATAAAAAATAAAGAAATATATTAAACATAAAAAAAAAATCCAAAAACAAAAATTTAAGTTTGTAGAATAAGCTTTAAAATTTAATTTAAAGCAAATATGGTTTTATTTCAAGACAAATGTAAGATTCCACTGCTATATAAAATTCTCAATTGTAAAGGGAATTTTGTAGGTTTTTTTCAATAGGCTTTCAATATTTTGAAATAGCAGGTGGATCTTAAGGTTTATGTTTTATTTTCAAGCAATTAGTCATTTCCCTTTTATGAAATCCCATTTTCACAAAATAGAAATGATTTATGAGGTAATTTTAAAGAGGCTATTCTTTATTCAAAGTAATAAGTTAGTTTCTCTCATGAAAATCACAATTTCATGAAAAGGAACAATATATTTGGTATATTACAGGCCTTTACATTAAAAGCAACAAATTGTTTCATTTCAAGAAAACTACAGTCACATTGGAAGGAAGCGATTTACAAGGCATCTCAAACCTTTTATTAACTCTCTTTATGAAAACTCATTTCATTAAAGATAGTTATTAATGAAGTACATCAAAGGGATTTCATAGCTACAATGCTAGCCATTCAATGTTATTCCATTTTCATGTTTTAAACATAAAAGGGATCAACTCACCATTTTTAAGAATCACATTTATTTTCTCTTTCAATTTCATGAACAGTAATAGCATGACATACTAAAATGACCCCAGCACAGGCCCCTTGTTAACAGTTTTTTGCATAGCACTAAGGTATTCCTAGAACCTTTGACCTGTTTGACACATATACATGCACACCATAGAGTAAAAGGAACCTTGGAGAAGTTTTTACTTCTTTGCAAGAGAGGGTTTTCTAAAGAAATCCTAACTGTGAGTGTGGTTTTGCACTTGGGAAAAATCACTACTCAACAGGATCTTTGATTTTGTTGCTTCTGAATATGAACAAGACTCTCATAGTCCTTATTTTTCCTAGCGTTAAAGTTCTTCAATGAGATCTCCTCTTGATCCCTTTTTTGCTTCAGGTACAATATTGATTTTGAATAAGCTTTTCTTCCTAACTTTCTTATAGGAAGCTTTCCAGACTTACTGGATCACCTATATGTGCAACAAAAGTATTAGTATTGAAATCTAGTTTTGAATTATATCCTTTCCTCTAGAGTCTTCTTCAAGATAAAAGGCATCTAAGTTCTATTTTCAGTATCAAGACTTATATGGCCTATTCTTCAATATCAAGGATTTTATGGCATTTTTATCTAGATCAATGCTTTTATGGCCTTTCCTTCTGGATCAAGGATTCTATGGCCTTTCCTTCTGGATCAAGGCTTCTATGGCATTTTCTTTTATATCAAGGCTTCTATAGTCTTTTATTATGATGAAGTTCTTCAATTTATCAATGGAAATATCCTAACTCTAGACTTGACTATTATTCTTTTCCAAAATATTCTTCTAAAGTATTCTCCCTTCTGCAACAACTAATATTTGCACTATGAAGGCACCCCGATCTTTGGGTAATGAAGTTGAGGTCTCTTATTTTTTTGTTGTAGGGGGTATCCCAATCATTTGAGTATTAATTCCCTGTAAAAGGAACTTTTAGGTAAGTATTTCCATATCTCTTATCTTCACTAGTTGATTTGTCAATCTAGTGGATCAACCACCAAGTCTTAGTCTTCATGAGTTTTCCTTCAACTCTGTTGAAATACTCTAGCCTTATGCAATATCAATATTTTTGAAATTTATATTTCAGTCCTCACTTGTAACTCTCCCTAATTCTACCACCTAGACTCTTCTAAGAAATTTTGACAGTGACTGGTCCAATGGCGTATCGGGTTCTCAAAAAAATTAGGAACAAATCATGGTGGTTCTCTCTAGACCTATTATGGCTTTATCTACCGTAGCTTTAATAGCACTATTAATTTTTGATGCCACACACATTGGAAGAAATCAATCACAATATGCAGAAAGAAATAAAATAGATCGGTGAGATGACTAAAATGTGCTTTAAATAGAAATGGAAAAAAATATTATAATAGTAGCAATGGATGAAATGGGCACTCCATAAGATATGCTACTACTTCATGAGGGGTATCTAAGCTTATAGCTCACACACAGTACCCTACTACCTATCTACCACACACTCACTGTGATGTCACTCTATCTTTCACTATCTATGATCTATCTATGGCCATTATATAGGAAGATAAGTTCCTTGGCCGACACTCTATCTAGTTGTACAAGTGGACACCTTGCACATTGACACTTGTGCATTTATTATATTGCATTAAGTAATTTGATTACTTTCCCCTAAATTAACCTAATATCCTAAAAGTATGTACCAAGGAAGGTACATTTACATGACCCAAATAATGTAATATACTCTATTTTCTAACAAATATCTTGCATTTGTTGCGAAATCTAGAACAAGAATTTTTCTAGTCCTTCTTATCTTCAATCTTCTAAAATTATAAGTTCTTTAATGGGACCTCTCATGGATCTCTTCAGCTTCTTGATTTATTTTCTCCTTCTCCTTCAATATGTAATCTACAGTCTTCAATATTCAATGGAGATCTCCAATCTCCAATCTTCTCCTGGAATATTTTTTGAAGTCTCTTCTTCCTTCAATGTGGTCTTATTTCTTGGAGCTCTTTCTTGATCTGTAATTTTCAATGTGGCTTCTTTGGCCTCCTTATTTCTTTTGCAATATGTAGGTCTGCAACTCTTGCAATGGGACCTTCTCCTTAGGCCTCCAAATATTCAATATTCAACTTGTTGCTTTAGGTACTAGATTGATGCTAAAAAAGATATTCTTCCTATCTATTTGTAGGAAGCTTCCCAACATTCTTTGAATCTTGTTTTTCTATAACAAAGTATTAGAAACTAGAATGCTAAATATTTAACTCTAGATATTAATGAATCTTCACTAGTTGATTTGTCAAACTAGTGGAATCAATGTTGAGTCTTGGTCTTCACAAGTACTTCTACAAATCTATGAAATTACTCCAGTCAAATGTATTTAAAAAAAAAAAAATGATATTTTTGATCTCCTCTCAATATCTCTTGTGGCTCTTCCTATTTCCTACCGATCTATTGTGTGCTCTAATACCACTGTTAGCTTTTGATGATTTACATTAAAGGAAATGCAACCACAAGATGTAAAATGAGTAAGCAATGATAACTATATGATAATAGTCCTATAATATGTAATAAATCTATAAGATAACTTTTGCAATAGCTCAAAAATATACCATTAATGGATGCTCATAAAAATAGTACAATGTATTATAATGGAGGACATGAACACTCTATAATTTTAATGAAAGAACTATACTCTAACTATAAATCACTATAGTAACTCCAGTCTCTCTCTCCCCCTTCCTCTATACCTCAAGATATATATATAGGAATTTATGTGCCTTGGCATTTACTCAACATATGACTCTTCATCTACCTATCCTATGACTCATGTACATATGGACTACATGTACATTTACATCATTGCATATTCTAACCCTTGTGCATTTATTACTTTCTTGAAGTAACTACTCAAACCTTAATCTAATATAGACTCCTAATCTAATAATGTATCCAAGGTGATACATTGGCATGTACAAATAATGTAATATACTCTAACATTATCAACAAATAACTTTTGATTAATGTTTAAATTATCAAAACAAGAAATATTGGTGAGGAAGAAACATATATATGTAGAGGAGTGGAATAAGAAAATCCATGAAGTCACAACTGTTACCTCCATAGAAGTTGAGAAGACTTTTTGTCATGGAAATCATGGGATTAACTAGATTTAATTAAAGGATGAATAAATATTATGATATCCAAGAAATCAAGAGAAACAAGGTCATAAAAATGCTTGTAGGGCTAGTACAATATGTATATAGCATTATGAAAGAAGTGTAGTACGACTAGGCATCATATTTATCATATCGTATTAGGAATTTATTGAGGCAATAGACTAAGAATTTTTAACGATATTTCATGCCATTGGAATAATGTTGAATGTAATTACTTTTTCCAAGATGGAATTTCTAATACTAAATGCTCTAAAAAAGTTGTCAAAAAAGAACCTACAATACTTAAATGGATATCTATAGTACTAGTGATTAAGTCCACTCCAACCAAGATGATGACCAAAAGAATATTGCAAATGTCATACTTAGTTGAAGAGGATGATAGTGAAGATTTAGAGGAAGAACTAGAACAATGATAGAAGAAGAAACATAGAAGGCTAGAGACCAAATTATAGTAAGAAATTGAGGAATTAGCCTAAGAATAAAAAATGGATTTTCCTCAAGAGCAACAAGTGGAAGAGATAAGAGAAGAAATAAGAGAAAAAACAAGGAATAAATAAGGGCAACAAAATAATCCAGTAAGGACAATGAGACAAAGAGAACAAGAAAGAATGATGATGAAATAATAACCCTTAGTAAAGACTATGTAGTAGGAAGAAGGATTGACATAATTAGTACAAGAAACTATGGTGGTTGAAGAAGAAGAGATTAATATAATAGACAATGTGGAATTCCAAGACTTTTTGATTGGATATAACAAGTGGATCTTAGTGCATCACCACCTATGTGAGATGTGAAGTAGTTTAGGTTTTCTAGTGGAAACACAAGGCATGTTGGAAGATATAGAGGTATTTGAAGAAGATAAAAAACCCACAAGGGAAAAGGAGGTTGAAATTGCACAAGAACCTCATAAAAATGAGGAAAAATATAAAGTAATTAGGAGAGGTAGTAGTAACCAGAGACCAACCAACATGGAAAATCAGCGTGATCAATAAGAACAAATTATAGAACAACCTATTCAGTTGAAGAAAAATAGAGAAGAACCAAATATACAAGGAAAGGAAGAGGAAAAGACACCTTGAGTACCAAAAAAAATATATGTTATTATTGAAGTGCCTAGTTTGGGTTATCAGTTGAAGGATTTCAAACATACGATCAAGTTGAATTCTTTGGCAAGACTATAGTTTAGGATGGATTGTGTAGGATAGTTGAGATAAAGATCATCAATGGTTTATATTGGCATGGAGAAAGCATTTTAGTGGGATCATTATGATGCAATAATAGAGGATCTTGCTAAAATTTGTGAGAAATAACCATGGAAAATACAAGCTGGAGGAATGAGAAAAATTATTAGAGTAAAGGAGCTACTAGAGGGTATGCAAACCAATTAAAAGACACCATAAAGAGTGTATATAGATACAAGTGCCTTGACCATTACCCAATAGACATAGTAGAAGTGGAATACAAGAATAGTCCACCATAGTTAGTACCATTATACAAAAAAATCAAATTTTGAACATATTTGATTGATTGTTTGATAGTAGGATTGGAAAAGATAAATCAATCCAAGAAATAAATAGTTAACCAACATAAGGAAGAAATACAAAAAATGAAGAGAGAAGTAGAAGTAGAAGTTTCTAACTTGAAACAAAGCTTTTAAGAGCAGATAAAAATAAAATATGAGGAACTTGCAACAAAAAGAGATATGGATAAGTGTAATTAGATTATTATAGGCTTGAGAGCATAACTAGTAGTAAGATCATAAATGCATGAATATCATGAGAAGGAGCTAGAGCGCAAACATTAGTTTATTTCTAAGAGATATTAATAGATGTCTATTGTAGCTAGATTTAAGTTTAAATTAAGGTAGGAGATACAAAAGAATGCTACTAAGAGGGAAAAGGAGTTGGTGGAAAAATTGGTAGAGATGGAGAAGGCCACCCACTATGGGATGGAATTTGTTTGTTATAGTAACTAAGTATATAAACTGAAGGATGAATGCATGACCCTATAACTCCAAATAATAGAAATGGGGGAAGAACCTATAGTTATCTCTCAATATAAGAAACATATTTCTCAAGAGCAATACCAAGCATTGGTGAGAACACCAATTGATTTAAAGGATAGGATATATGTAGGCAAAAAAACAAATTCCTAGAAAAAGAAAAAGTAGAAAATATGTATAAAGTTTTGAGTTAAACGTTTTGGAATAAAATTATAATTAAATGCAAAAACAAAATCATATGAAATCTAAATGACATGGAATGAAATGAAATGAGATATAGGTTAAATGGAATATAAATACAATTTGATACATTGTAATTAGACTTTAGGAAATAAAAATTAATATTTGCATAAGTCATACATGTCTGTCTGATTTGAGGTGGTAGTTATGGTGCATTGTCCTAATAACCACTTGCAACGATGAGGGTTGACATTAAAATGAACCCCAATCATTCATTTGGAGTATTTTGAGGATTTGTATTGCATAGGATTACTAATACATGATACATGGAGATATCTAGAGAGAAGCATTGGTAAGGGTATTTTCCATGTCATTGTGATGAAACATGCTAGATGCATAATCAAGGAGAAGTAACCCTACACATTGTAACTACAATGAAATATTATATTTTACAACAATATCTTGAATGATAATATTGTTCTTTACAGATTAATTATAGTTTGTTGTATTAGTGTATACTATGACTATTGATGATATTGCATATGGTATTTTTTTGGTATTTCTTATAGTTGTAGACTATGGTATGGTTGTCATAGTTGAGGGTTATAAAAAGTTAGCATACTATAGTAGTTGTTATATATTAATTATAGGTTGCAAAGACGATATTGCTAAGGAATAATTGTAGTTATGTGGTTGCAAACCATATGCAGATCATACTATATAAAGGATGTGAACATATGAGAGATAAAT
This sequence comes from Wollemia nobilis, assembly GCA_028583015.1. Classification (NCBI taxonomy): domain Eukaryota; kingdom Viridiplantae; phylum Streptophyta; class Pinopsida; order Araucariales; family Araucariaceae; genus Wollemia; species Wollemia nobilis. The sequence continues at coordinate 16,790 of JAQPPZ010008939.1, read as the reverse complement.
TGTGCAAGTTGTATTGCAATATTAGAGATATTGTGCTATTAATAAATAATGACATTGTACGTGTGACTATCATACAATTTGCATCGTATGATAAGACTATTGTCAAGTGTTTTAGCATCATCTATACGAAACTATCTTATGTTATGCCATACAAAATTGTACCATAAAAGTGAGACCATATTGTCTGAAGAAACGGTATCATACCACTATAATAATAGTCTTATGACTGTAGTCTTGATTTCTTCTTAAATATTTTATCCTGTCATTCCATTTCTGGGAATATCACCACTTGTGCTACAATATATCCCTCATGCATATACAAATTTAATAAACAAGACCTAAAGCTAAAATGACTTGCTTTTTATAAGAAAGAAAATAATTTTTTAAGAGTTGTTGTCCTCGATTGTCCTTGTCTGGAACAATTGCACCTCACATAGAATCCACATAGCTGGCAGTAACTAAAAGTATGAGGTTGGGCTCAATCAAGAGGTATTCGAGAGTATTTTACAAGGCCAACTCCTTGTTAAGATATGATATTCAAGGTGACTTTTACTCTACCAATGGGAAAAGGGATGCAAGAAAGTAACGCAAACTCAACAAATAAAAAATAAAGGAAAATGGGGCAATGCACCAAGAGATACACTAATATATTTATATAAAATAGGCTCGAATGCTATGTATCGGCAGTGAACACTTCCTCTCCTTGACATAGTGAAGAGAAATCAAGGTCTACCAGTTCTACGCCTATGTGAGCAGGTGAGTATCGTAGGAGATCCAAGCTAATAAGTGATTCTATATAAAAATAAACATAGACCCCTCACATACACATACACTTAGCACACCTAATATTCATGTAAAATAATACAAACACACATACATACACTTCCACGGTTCTATAGGCAAAGGAAGAAAAATAGACACAAGATTCCATGTATATATAGATGTAGGTAAACTCTGACAAAGATAATGCTAAAATTGGGGGTTCGAAATTGCCCATAATCCACTCAAAGAAAAAACTATTATTAAAGAGTGTAATGAAAGGAAGGCCTACAAATACATGGAATTGTAAACTTATTGATAAATTTACAAAGGTAAGACTACTATCATTTATAGATTTACAAGGGAGGATTTTTCCTCCAAAATTGTCTATAAATAGATTTCACAATCTCGTCTACTTTTTATTGGAATTCTAATTATTTAATGTTGTACTTATTTGACCTTGATGATTGATCAACATAGGACTATCAAAGCCATACTTCTTTAGCAATGCTTTTCTAGGATAATAACTGAGGCTATCTTATGGTTGGTGGTATTTGTCTCTTCAATAAAGGAAGTGGTTGAGAACCTAAACTAGCCAACTAAAGCATGTGGTTTAGAATGATTAAAGTTGGTGCATGTAGGGATTACCATAAATATGCATAAAGCATTCAAAATTTACTCATAGAGAGTACTCATATTCAAGCACGAGAAGTATAGGAGAAGCCATCCTGAGCTATTGAATTCTAGAAAAGCTACCAAAATTACAAAGATGGCACCCAAAAGCACTTCTTGTACTGCCTCCATGAACATAAAATCTTGAATTGAAGGATTGGTGAAAGCTTTTCTATTTATCAATCAATAAAAGGAAAGTCTATTCTAAGAGACCCCAAGGAGTTTGTAGCAGAGTCAGTGCCAAGTGGAGAACTTACACCCCAAAAATAAGGGGAACTTGAAAATATGGTCATCTATAGCTATGAGCCCACAAAAGAGGATAACCAGTGCCATGGAACACTATTGAAAGGGCTATTCAAAAGGGCCCAAGAACTTTAATTCAAAGAAATCCCTCTTTGCAATAAATGGGTAAGCAATATAGGTAAGTTGATATGATTAAAAGTTTACCACTCTTTGGATTTGTTGTCAAGGTTAACAGTTGTGTATGATTCAAAAATCCAAACAATAAGAGACCACTCTAACCAGGCTACCTTCAGAATCACGCCAGATAAAATAAAAAAGGTCTTCCAACTAAGTGCTTCCACCTTAATACTAAATAGATAGGTAATTTTTTTGCAAGCTAAATTTATGCTTGGTACTTATTTTTACACTAGATTATTCAATTACAATGAATAAATACCAAAAATATCTCCTATCCATAAGTCTTCCCTTTGCCCTTGGGAAAAATATTATGTACACATGATTAACATAGTACTTAGAAGCAAATATTTAGATTGGGTCATCCAAGAAGTTATGTTTTTGGCCATTCAATGCAATAAAATAAGGAAAATACTGATGTACAGATGGAAAACTATCATAATTGATAATATAGACATTGAATTAACAAAGTTATAACAAGAAATTAAGGAAAAGAGAGAAATAATGCCTACCTTTTGTATTAATATTTTCTAATCCATATGATAGTGGTACATATGGAGCCACCCTTGGTCAAGCAATTGGGAGGGATAGAAGCTACAGGAATTCAAGATAGACTTCTCTGCATTGATGAAGGTTGGTCTAGTTATACTTACTTCTTCAAAATATTTATCGTAATCATCTATGAAAGACTGTGGTTATTAGCCTAGAAGAATCGATACTAGTGTAGCCACCTTTTTATATCTTAATAAAATAGGATATTTCTTACTTGTAGAGTAATTCACATATATTACACTATTTGGGATCAAATTCCCACCAAAAGCACTACCCAAAATATATCCTATGTCTATCATTGTCTTAGAAATCACAAGACAACTAGTAGAAGAGCTGAAAATAAGAGCAATAAGAAAAAAGGTAAACTTTTCTTGGCTGGAAATTCCTTAAAAGTTAGGGAATTGCGTATATAGAGGCCAACTTAGCCTTCTAAGGGATATCTAGGATATATATTACTATGAATTATTTGATATTGCTTGGAGGTCCTTCGATCCTGTTGGTCATTATTATGATCATAAAGAAGTTAAACCTTACCTAGGTCAATCATAGGGTAGATGACTTTGAATATGTAATACAAGGAGTAATCAAATGGAAGGAATCACTAGAATTGGTATGAAAGATGAGAGATAGACCTCATACACAAATAGAGATGATGGGGAACTACCCTAGTGACTCGAAAATATTTAGAAATGCTATATTAGTGTCAAATACCCCACTAATTCCAGCTATTCCCCTAGAAGACCTACAAGACCCTATCATAAAATGAGATCCCAAACAAGTAGAAGTGTTGATGGAAGTAATTGATGTGGCAAAAGCAAAAACAAATGACTCTCCAGTTTAACCATCTTCCCAAAGCACTATCTTGGCCATGATCAAGGGCAAAGATATAGTTACTTCTTCCTCTACACAAGTTCAAGCCACTCCTAAGTTCTTTGAAGCATTGATCACACTGAAATAAGGGATTGAAATCATAGTGAACAAACCTCAAGTGGTCCCTAGGAGTATATTCATAAACAAGGAGAAGCACAAAATATCCCCACTAGTGCTTCAAAAAATTCAAGAGGTAGGAGGATTATCTAATTTTCTAAGATGACACCAGATCAAAATTGATTCTCCTCCAAGTTTCCCAAGGTGTAAAAGGTCTAGACTTGAAATGACCCCTTATTCAGATGTTCACAAAAGTCTCACCTTGGTGGGTGTAGAACAAGAGGCTATAGAATTTGACCCTGATGAGGAAAGGAAAATTCAAGATATGGAAGAAGGAAAATATCCTAATGCAGGGTAGTATAGTGTTGAAGAACCCTAGGAACAAGTATCCATGATGCACCTATCACCACCATTGATATCCCTCTATCAGACAACATGAAAGTAGTACAAATTGACTTAGAAAGAGGAGTAATACAAGCTACATGGGACCCAATTTCCATGATGAAGTTAGGAGTTGTTGTGCATATGCAAATTACTCTTGTAGTAAAGAAACAAATTTATGAGCTAAAAGCTAAAGCAGCAAACATAGATCAGTTATAGATAAAATTAGATAGCCTTAGACAACATATATCAAATCCGTAGGCTACAATCTCTACAATAGATCCCTAGATCATAATAAAAAACATTGACTATTTAGACTTCCTATCTAAAAACAAGAGAGAAATGATAAATATTCTATAACATCCACATGATCAAAAACTCTACGGATAGCCTAGAACATATTTTGGAGCAAGCAAAAAAGAGAGTGAGCACCATATATCCCATATTCCAGCATTTTGAAAAGTGTTATGATCAAATAAGTTTAAGATAAGTAACTTTGAAAGATGACACCTCCATTTTCTCTACTTAAGAGTTCATAAAATATCAACGTTTCTAAGAGATAGGCCTAAATGACAAAAGTGGGTTAAAGAGGTAGCCACAATGGAAGAAGAGATAGATGGTGAACTGAATAAAGTAGTATTTTCCTTCTAAGAATGCTTATAGGTGTCTAATATTGAAGACTTGATACTAAAAATAATTCAATACTTTGATTGTGATCTTGATAACAAGTCAGACTTGGCTAGAAAAATCAGCTTCATAACAAAAATAGTTGACCAACTATGTAGTTTATCTCAAGAGAGTAAGGAATGGTCTAAAATCCAAAAGATCAAAATAATGCAATATTTAAATATGTTGACATTTACTATGACCTTTTCTTATGAAACATGATAAATCATTAATATGACCTTAATGGACCTCCAAGATAATATGAATAAAGTAAAAATGATTAGGGAAAGAAAATTCATATTATCTACACCAACTATCTCATAGCAAAAGGTAATGGAAGAGGGGCAGAGCTCAAAACATGGTAAAATTGAAGAGGTCAACTAGAAGGACCCACCATAGAAGAAGATAAAGGATCAAAAGGAGAAGGTAAAGACCCAAGGTTAGGTCAAACTTATAATACACACAATTTTACTCCATTTTTGAAGCCTAGCACAATCGATAATATAATTGTAATTGTATTGTAGCACACCCAAAAAATAAATGGTAGATATGATGCCATATGAAAGAATCTTCTAAGAGCATTTGTAACAGAAATAACATACCCAAAGCCTACAAAAGGGGTAGCTACAACCAAGAAATAGATCAAGATTTTTCCATAGCCATTTTTCTAGAGGTATACTAAGAGTGCCCTTGTCTTGCTGTTGTATTCCCTTTTGTGCATGTCTTCTTTGCCACCTCTTATTCCTCTCATTTCTATGCTAGTATTTATAGGGAAGTATTTAAGAACCATGATCATTTCTAGCTACTAAGTCAAATATTTGGAGACCTTACTATTACCACATTGGAATGGGAGGGTGAAGGATTCTTGTTACATCATTTGAATGATAATTCTTATTGTATTGATTTAAAAGAGCTCTATGGCAATTTAATCCAAGATCTCATTGTAAAACTCATTGATAGTAATACAATTCCAATTTTCTTCCCATTATCAATTCTCTATGTTTAGTCTTGTATGTGTATCTCTTTTACATATTACATAATTTGAATGTGTAATTGATGCTTTATTTCATTGATAGCCAATTATGTTTGTTACATCATTTAAATAAACATAATTGACTCGATATCTCCTTTATTTTTCATTTTGTTACATTAAATGTGTTTTAAATCTTGCTACAATGGCCCAAGTATAATGCACTGATCATATATTAAGGCACAATTAAAGAGTTATGCAAATCTTGGTCAAAGAACAAATTTTACATTTTTTATCTAGATGAACATGAGCATGTGAAGAAACATTGTAAGCTCACTTCAGGGGTATCATAACCCAATTCGTCATGTTTAGAGTTATTGTGATAGTATTTTTCTTAATTAAAGTGGCAAATCCACCAGAGTTTGTAATACTATTTGTGATCAAGAAGTATTTTGTGGTGTGACAACCAAAATTAAGGGATAGAATAATTCCACAACAAAGCTACTTCTTTTTATTTTAACAATGTGCTCTCATATGTCCATAAAGGTGGGTGTGGTATCTCCTTTAGTCATACTACCCCCCATATTACTTTAGAGCTTATTTCTACTGTCTCGGCCATCGACTAAGGTATGGTGATAGGTTCTTCCCTCACACATATCTAAGATAAGATTTTTTCTTCAAGGGAATCATGTCCTTGTGTGATTTCTAGGTGAGACAAGCTTGGTTGGTTATTTTGTTAATGATTGGAAGAATTATTTTCTTATTTCATTTCATTATTGCTACTATTTCTTGCATCTCCATTAACTTTTAAAACAAAGTCATTCATGATTAATGAAGCCATCAAGTCCCAATCTATGATTGAATGAGGAGGTAGAGATCCATATTTTTCTAGCACTTCCAATTTTAGAAATGCTACCAATAATCCTAAGGCTACATCCTATTCCACTATATTATGTGGATGGTATATGAATACCAATTCCTTGAGGTGTTCTAGTGGAGTGCTTTGGCCTTTGCTAGTCTACTATGGTAATATTGCTAGTATATACTCAGGTAGCTTCTTCCATCTATTAGGTGGCTTCTAAGGCCCTAAGGGGTTTTATCCTACCTCATCTGAAGGGATATGGATTGAGGGTGTAACCATTTAATATATGACAACAAATTTTAATAACATGCTTTGTTCACATACCTCTAGGCTTCTTTTGTTGATGCAAAATTTCCAGGTGAATGAAGCTTATTTCTTCTCCAAAGGTAAGTAGATAGAGACATTCAAATGAACCTTGATTTGGTATCTTTAGTAGCAAATTCTTATGGTATTCATTCTATAGTAAATTTTCTAGGTGAGAGAGGCACTTTAGCAAGCCAAAAATAGACTAAGACCCTCACCAAGTCTTAGCCCTACTCCTTGTGATTTTAGGACTAATTATGTGTCATTGGGGTCCCACTGGGTACATCATTAAACCATTATTGTCTCTAATTTCCCCACCTAGGATAATTGTACCTCACATATGAGTGACCATGATCAAGTGTACAAGGTTTAGTTTAATTGGGAGCCTCTCAAATATTTTTACAAGGATGACTCCTTGTTAAAATGTGATCTTCAAGGAGCTTGCTACTCTACCAAGGGGAAAGGGATGCAATAAAGTAAAGCAAACTCAAAAAATATAAAAGAAAGAAAAAAAGGATGATGTTCCAAGAGATCTACTAAGATATTTCTACAAAAATAGGCCTAAACACTATATGCCAATGATAAACACTTCCTCTCCTTCACACAATGAACAAAAATCAAGATCTACTAGTTATACGCCTATGTGAGTAGGTGAGTCCACTAGGAGAGCCAAGCTAACAATTGACTTAGTCCAAAAATAGACATAGGCCCCTCACACACATATACACTTAGCACACCTAATATTCACACAAAAGAATACAAGCACCATACACTTCCATGGTACTGCATGCAAAGGCCAAAAAATATACATAGGCTTCCTTGTATATATAGATGTAAGCAAAATTTTACATGGATTGTGCCAAAATAGGGGTTTCGAAATTTCCCACAAGACACTCAAAGAAACAACTATTTTTATAGATATAAATGAAAGGAAATCATACAACTACATGATATTGTAAACTTGTTGATAAACTACAAAGGTAAAACTACTTCTATTTATAGATTTGACCTCCAAAATTGTCTACAAATAGATTTGGTAATCCCATCTAATTTTCCTTGGGGTTCTGATTATTTAATGGTGTACTTCCTTGACCATGATGATTGATCAACATAGGACTATTAGAGCCATACTTCTTCTTGAATGTTCATTTGGGACAATAACTAATGTCATTTTTGGGTAGGTAGTCTTTGTCTCTTCAATCAAGGAAGTCATTAATTCTGCTCAACTATCTTTGTCACTTGATTTAACTTTTTCATATATGTCTACTTGGTCTTCTGGTACCTCCCATATACTAATTGGAATTTTTCTTCATCACATTTTACTATCGCTCATAAAACTTCTAATATCAATATTTATCTTGAAGGCAATCTCCTTTGGCGCTTTCTTGACCATCTATCAGGACTTCTACTAAATGATTGTAGAAGTCCCAATCATCAAGAATTCTTTTGATATTGCTCTCCATGAACTTCAAAAAACTCCAACCTTTGGTTATTGGGGTTTCTCCTTAGCTGCGAGCAAGTAGTCGTGAACCACTACGAGAGGTCAGGATGCAAGAAGATGTAGCAAACAAATCCTAAGATGCAAATATATATAATTTTTACTAAATGATAAAGCTTAAATATTAATTTGATCCCCCATACAATTAAGACTAACTATTTTTTCTTTCCTTTTTATTTATTTTGTTAATAACTAAAAAATAGAACCTAGTTTACATAGAAAACAAATAGAATCCAAATTCTAGATGCTTAAATAACAAATATTGGGGGAAAAAGAACCTATTTTTCCATAAAGGTATAACCATTTCTAGTCCACATAAATATTGTTATTACTATAGCTTGTTGATGGTGCTTTTGCTTGATTTATAAAATAGGCAAAAAAGATCTAGTTAATGGTAGAGAGATCTATTTGACCTAGCAAAGGAGGTTAGACTTCCTTGAATAGTAATAAAAATCCTATATAACTAGAAAAATATGGTTAAAATGATAGAATGCAATAAATAAACACCAAGTGGTGAAAACACCACTGGGTGAAAATAGTTATATTGATGCTTTCACTCAGTGTTTGTGATTTTTCTCTATGTAAACCAGAGAGAAATAATATCACCGATAAATAGTCTAGTGGTGCTTTCGCTTCTAAGAGAAAAACAATAAAATTCAATACAATTTGAACTAATATTATGATAGCTATGGTTAAGGACCATAACTTAGGAGTATAGAAGCCCTATTAAGCAATAATAAATAGAGTTTTACTTGCTTAAAGTGGAAGGTAAATGATAAAAATGAAAGACTAGTTATATGTAAAACACTGTTGAGCAAGGTGCAGAAACAATATTGTCATTGTTGTCAACACAGACAGATAGATCAGTTGATGCAGTGGACGGGAGTTTAGAGGTCAGTCAGAGCATGTACAGTGCATTTCCAAGAAGACAGAAGAGGCCAACATTCAAAAGATCAAAGAAAACAACAAGTAAGAAAACTGTTGCGATATCGCGACATGTTTGGCCAAAAAGAAAAACTGTCGCGATATCATGACATGTTTGGTCGGAAAGAAAAATTGTCGCGATATCGCGACATATCCGAGGAGAGAGAAAATGCTGGCAAAACTGTCGTGATTTCGTGACATGTCCGAAGAGAGAGAAAGCGCAAGGGAAACTATCGCGATTTCGTGACATGTTGGATGAAAGAGAAAGCGCAAGGGAAACTGTCACAATTTTGTGACATATTGCAAGAGAAAGAGGAGAGAGAAAAAGATGTCATGATTTCGTGACATGTTTCATTTTTGCGGTCCAAAGTGAAGGAAAGAGGAGAGAGAAAAAGGTGTCACGATTTCGCGACATGTTTCATTTTCGCGATCCAAAGCGAAGAGAAAGAGGAGAGAGAAAAAGGTGTCACAATTTCATGACAATTTGCAAGAAGGATTGTACGGACGAAAAGGTGTCGCGATTTCATGACAGGTTCGAGAGAAAGAGCTCGCAAGGAAAAGTGTCGCGATATCACGACAAATTGCAAGAAGGACTGTACGGACGAAAAAGTGTCGCGATTTCACGACAGGTTCGAAGAGAAAGTGCCAAGGAGAAAAAGTGTCACGATTTCGTGACATGTCGGGTTTTCGTGACCCGAAGAGGAGAGAGAGTGTACGGAGGTGAATGTGTCGTGATTTCACGACATTTTGTGTTTTCGCAGGCGAAAGGCAGAGAAAAGCACAAGGCAGCGAAAGTGTCGCAATTTCACAACATGTTCCGTTTTCGCGGGCTAAAAGCAGAGAAAAGCACAAGGCAGCGAAAGTGTCGCAATTTCGTGACATGTTCCGTTTTCACGGGCTAAAAGCAGAGAAAGGCACAAGGCAGCGAAAGTGTCATGATTTCACGACATGTCATGTTTTCGCGGGTGCAAGCCAAGAAGAGTGCAAGGAAGAGAAAAGTGTCACGATTTTGCGACATGTCATGTTTTCGTGGGTGCAAGCCAAGAAGAGGACAAGGAGGCAGAAAATATCACGATATCGCGACATGTCATGTTTTCGTGGTCAAACTCCCAAAAAAATTCAAAGGGGCAAAAATGTCGCGATATCGCGACATGCTGTTTGTTCATGACTAAAAGCCGAAGTAAAGTTAACTGAAGTAGAACGACAGTTATAGGGGCAGTTGTAGAGGAAAATCATGCAGCCAAAATAAGTAGAGTTAACTGAAGTTAGTGTGACAGTTACAGGTGCAGTTATAGATAGAAATCATGCAATTTAAATAAGAATAGTAAAGAACGGCAGTTACAGGGCCTGTGTCACAGTGAAACCATTGAGCAACAGTTATAATGACAGTTCAAAACAAAGATAGATCTATTAATAGGTTGCATGTAATAAATATTGTGCTATAAAGGAGTTACCTTAAGCAGTGGCTATTAATGGGCTGCATGCGGGATTATAGAAGTTACAGAAGATGAGGAGTCTCAATGAGAAATAGGGTTATAAAAGGGCAGTCGCACAGAGAATTAAGTTGCTGCTGTGAGTGAAAAAGTGTTGCGCAAAGAAGGTTAGAAGAGGGCCGAAAGAGAGATAAGCAGAGTCGTAAGTGTGTGTGGAGTTTGATTAATTGCAGACCAGTCAGGGTCATGTAGAAAGTGAAGGCATTTTTATGTCATTGAAATAATTTAGATTTGTAGTCCAAGTTGGTGCTTGGCATTAGGGGTTGGTGCTCCTATCTGTTGCAGCAAAAAAATAAGGGGTTGGTGCTCCTTCCAGTGGGTGCTGGTAAAGTGTTTGTAAAATTGGTGTTTTGCAAAGGCTGGATTTGGACGGGAGTCCAAGCAGTCATTTTTGAGGAGTAGCCAAATTGGTGAACCTCGTTATATCACGTGTTGTGGAATGCTCTATTGTTGAAATTGCTTTATCTGATTTTAAGTTCTCTTTGTCTCAGTTTTAAGAGTTGTAGATCTAAATTTAATAGCTACACTGATTCACCCCCCCTCTCAGTGTCATTGTGAGAATATCAAATACAAAATGCAAGATTAGTTCTAAGTGTAATAAAATGAAGCTTAAAACTACAAACACAAGGTAGATCCAAAAGAAAATAAAGTAAAATAGCACAAATCAAGATACAAGGTTGTTTTTCCTTATTAGAAGTTTGCTAGCTTGCTTGTTGATGGCACTTGAATGTTTGAACTTGTGGGGTTGTATGCTTAATGTTGTGTGGTTGCTTGAGAACATGTAGACTTGATTGCTTAAAGAAATATTGGAGACTTGCTTGGATCCTTGCAAGAGTGATTGAAGAGAGATTATAAAGAACAAGATCTTAAATACTCACAAAGATGACCTTCACGAGATTATGAAAAGATTTTGGCATAACGATTCCATGCAAAATGATAAATTTCTATGATTCTAGAGAGATTTTGGTAGAATTATGTTACTCTAAAACTCTTGATGAAGTCATCATCCTAGTTTCTAGTATTATAGATAGCCATGACTCCTTGGCAAAAGAATTGTATTGAATACGACAAGATTGCAGAAGGTAAGAATTTGAAAAGGTGTCAAAAAGCCATTAATAAAAGAAGATGAAAATGGAAATTCTTGGACTTGGGATTTCTTGCAAGAGTTATGAATCAAATTTTGGGGATTTGGGTCATACATGGCATGCAACTTGAGAGACAAGAAGTCAAATTTCTTGATTCTAGTACATGACAACTAGAACCTCTAAGAGGTGATAGAACAGGTGGTAATTGTGACATTGAAAACATCGTCGTCGCGTTTGTTCTACCTCATGACTATTGGAGATCAAAATGGGTAAGAAAGGGTTAGTTTGCAAAAGCACCACAAGGTTGCAAGAGTACCATTGATGCTATCACTTTTGGAGCAATAAATACTCTGAGTCTAGGAATAAGAATTGTTGATATAGTTTTGATGATTGAAGGGATGATTGATGAAGGTATTGGAAAGCTTTAGTATTAGCTATGCACTCAAAATCAGGTGTCTACAAAGGTTAGACTAATTATATTTTGCTTTATAAATAGGTTGGACATAAACAATTCTATAATTTTATTTAGTCAACTAGTATAAAAAAGCACACTAATCTATAATATATCTAAGTAAGGGAAATATTTTTAGTGTGATGTGAGCATCTTTCCATGATTTTTTTTCAATAGTTATATATGTTAATCTTGTATTATTTTCTTTATCTATTTTATAATTTTAAATTTTAATTTTACACAACATCAAAACTTTATTAAATAAATTATTATAAATAACTTGCTTTGTTCAAATATTATATTTTCTATTTTTATAATTTCATATTTTAAATTCATTAAATAAATTATACATAAGATTAAAACATTTCTTAAATTTACACTAAAAATTTAACCTGTCAATATTTCATTTAAAAACTATAATAAAAATAAAATCTATTGTATATTATTCCATCAACAAGGGCAACTCCTCGTTATTTGTCATTATAGCTATGATAGATCTAAGAACATTATATTACATTTTGGATCTTCCTCTAGTATTATTACTCTTAGTATACAATTGTCAAAAATTATCATAAACTACTCTCCAAGTCATGTGTTCCAATACAAACTAACGTGGATTGGATTATAGATACATGTAAGATAGTCCTACTTAATTGAGATCTAGTCAAGAAAAATATATAAATTCTTGTAAGCTATTTCAATATTGTTTAGAAAGAAGTAAGAGCAAATGATAGAGAACTATTTACAATTTACAAACCAAAAGTTAGTATTACATCTCAAATTTGGTAAGATTGACAACTACATATAGTCAAAATAAATGGGATATATATTAATAAGCATGTTAAACACATGAGAAGAAAAAGATAAAGTAAATTAGAAATAAAGACATTTTTTTATATTGAATGCCCTTCAATTACAATTTAAACAAAAATATAATGATGTCATGTTATTAAGTAGAGTGCGAGTTGAAGATCATTTTAATGGATTCATCTAGTTATTGATGGTATTTTTGCCACTAATGTAATATTACACTCTAAATTAAAAAAAAAATTAATAATAATATATGGCATAAGTAGTAAAATCTAATTCTTAATAGAGTACAGTAAAAAATATAGGAGATAAAACTGTATGCATCAACTATTAGTAATGTCTCTATAAATTTTCACATTACTTTATGTACAAGATTCAATAAATTACAAGAAGATATCCACAATGCTAGAGAAGATATTAGTGGAAAGTCAAAACTTGAAGTTTTCAACATGGTGTTCAACAATGTTTTTGAGACATGAAATAGCTTTTATTGTATTTGAAATACCTCAAGTATATTTCCCTAACATAATATGTTCAAATACCTTCTTCATCACTAGGCTAGGTGGAAATGATGTCAGAATTAATATCTTACCATTCATACTCATGTAAATGAAGTGGCTAAATGAGATATTGAAAATAAGCCAAAGGGGAAGAAATCCAAAAAGCCTTTCAAGATGCTACTTTGTAGTTTTCACGAGAGACACAAGTTGGAGTTTTGTTGATTGAATTTTTAGAAGATTGAAGATGGATGCAAGAAGAGGGGTTTCAATGTTGCTCTCTTCATTACATAAAGAGTGGATGACTATGATGGTGAGGCCTTGAAAGCATATGTATTTTTTCACTTAGTATATCAGACATTCACTTTTTTAAAGAGTGAATTGTAGACTTAGGGCCAACCCAACACATGAATGAGCATCACTATCTCCTATGTGACTATAATGTATAGTATTATGAGGAGTATGTGGTCATTGGTGATGGCTCTTCCTTATAGGTACCCATATATGGTGATATGATAGTTGGTTCCTCTTTTTTTTTAAATAAAGGGGTAATAATTTTTTAATAAAAAGTCTGGATTACAAAGTACAGCTGAGCCCCCACCCAGGACTCAAATAAGCAACAAGACAGGCTAAATCACTAGACAAGGTCAACTCCCAAAGAAAACAAAAAAAAACAAACCACATTAAGTTTGAGCATCCTTATGGATCAACTCCCGTAGGTGTTGAGAATCCCCAGACGGGAGACTCTCCCAGTTATCAATACTATGAGTATCCAATAGCTCAGAAGCCCTTTTGGCCAGGTAATCAGCAACCCCATTCCATTCCCTTGTAATGTGCACAAAGGATATAAATTCGAACTCTTCACTCATTCTGAGAATCTGAATGGTCACAGAGGCCAACTGCCAATTAATATCCTCCACTCTTTTGTTGTTTAAAATATTAACCAAAATTTGAGAGTCAGACTCGCAAAGAATCCTGTGCCAGCCAAGATAAAACCCCCTTTGCAAGGCCTCAAGTATCGCCAGAGCTTCCATAAGATTATTGGAGTGAACACCTTTATAAATGGAAAAGAAAAACTGACCACACCAGCAGAATCTCTCCCAACACCACCAATTCCAGCATGTCCAGGATTGCCCCTAGACGACCCATCAGTATTAATTTTTAAAACTCCTCTAGGGGGCATTCTCCATCTACCCTCTCTCCTAACCTTCTTGCTAAGTTGAGGAATCCTACTAGGGCTAGAAGAATTCACACCAACCCCAAACAAACCAAGGGCCTATCGTACCTTCTCCTCCCTAGAGTCCAAATGGGGGTCCAAATCACATTTACTATGGATAGTTTCTTGAACCATACACAGGATCCTTTGCCAGATCTGTTGAACATCCAAATGAATTCCCTCAAAAATGTGATGGTTTCGTTCGAGCCAAATCTTCCAGATGATGCAGGAAGGGCCCAAATTCCAAGCCACTTGGAGGAAGGGGGCCTTGGCTGGAGGTCTGCCCAGACTACTCCAAAACTCCACCAGGGAGAGCACATGAAAACAAGGATGGTTCCAGGCACTCCACCAATAGTGCCAAATGTCTCTAGCAAGGGAGCATTGGAAAAATAAATGAGAAGAGTCATCCTCATTCTTACCACAAAGGACACATAAAGAGGGACCCCGAAATCCCCTCTTCCTCAAGTTATCCCAAGTGAGGCATTTATTACGAGCTACCAGCCAGAGAAAAAAGTTACATTTCGGCCAAGCAAATCTATTCCGCACCTTTTTCCACCATGTGACAGGGAGACTCCCAAACTTTTGCTTATCAAGAACTTGATAACCATAGGCTATAGAGTAGGTTCCCTTGGGATTAGGGTTCCAAACCATAATGTCTTTATCCCTCAATGAAGAACAATACCTGCCTGCAAGAATAAGAGTAAGCACATCTCTATCCTCGACCAATCCCCCTTGGGGCCATTCTTGCGGATCTTTCCATCTGTACATCTCCATATTTCCAAAATACTAGATTTTTTTAAAGTCCTCCACATGAGACCAGCCTACTTCCAAGAAACAAATGCTTAGGGAATGTAACCTGGGATATTGAGTCAAGATAGGAGGGTGGCCATCCCAAGAATCCTCCCAAAAAAGAACATTTGATCCCCGATTGCAAATCCAGAACAAACCCTACTTAATTAAATTAGCTCCTCTTTTCAGAGTGTCCCAGATAATAAAACCTTTCCCAACCAAACTGGCTCTAGGGATATCTGCCTCAAAAATACCTCTCAAGTATTTATAAGATAATATTTTAGCCCAAATCTAATCTTGAGAGGTACACCATCTCCAATAAAGTTTCGCAACCAAAGCCTGCCCAGAAAGAGTTGCCTGTCGCAACCTAAGGCCTCCATCTTGAACTGGCCTACAAATGGAATCCCATATAACCAAACTCCATTTAGATTGATCAAGTTTTCCAGACCACAAAAACTGTCTTGACAAAGCATTCATGTCCTTGATGAAACGAGAAGGAGCTGTTTGCACAAAACATCTATAAATGGGTAAAGCTTGAATTACATATTTTAAAAGCAATACTCTACCTGCAGAGGATAGCCATCTGACAGTCCAGTGATTTACCTTCCTTCTAAACTTATCAATTATAGACTACCAAGAAGATCTAGGTAGAGGATGAGATGAAATCGAAATCCCAAGATAAATGACGGGGGGAATCCTGACCTGGAATCTTAGAATGCGAGCAATCCTGGCTTGAATAAGAGGGGGGGTATTGAAGAAGAAAATAAAGGACTTTTCCTCATTAATCACCTGTCCAGAAGCACCAAGATATATGTCAAGAGACTGTCTAATGTTTCCAACTTCCTTGATAGTGGCAACTCCCAACAAAGCAGTATCATCAATAAATTGAAGGTGGGAAAGAGGTGGCAAACTATTATCCCACTTCCACCCCTGAATGAGACCATGCCTGACCTGAGACTTGAGTAATCTACCCAACCCTTTTGCCATAATGATAAACAAATAAGGAGATAGAGGATCTCCTTGCCTCAATCCCCTTGAGGCCTCAAACAACTATGATGTCTCATTATTAACAAGAACAAAGAATGAGGAAGAAGAAATACAGCTCATCACCCATCTAATCCATTCCTCCTCAAATCCAAAAGCAGCAAGAACTTTTTGAAGAAAGGACCATCTAACTCTGTCATAGGCTTTTGCCATGTCCAACTTAATGAACATAGTTTTCTCCTTAGAAGTTTCCATTGAGTGAATAGCTTCTGTAGCAATAACAACCCCATCCATGATTTGTCGGCCAGCAACAAACCCACCTTGCTCCTCAGAGATGATTTTGCTCAACCATATCTTCATCCTCTCAAGGAATAATTTTTGTGATGATCTTATATACAACATTACAGAGAGCAATAGGCCCGAACATATCCAGGGAATTCGCTCCCTCTTTCTTGGGAATAAGCACCACAAAGGTAGCATTTAGGGCCCTTAGCATCTATTTGTTCTTTTGGGACTCACGGACCACCTACAAAA
>JAQPPZ010008938.1:0-18594 GCA_028583015.1 Wollemia nobilis | reverse complement strand
TGTTGGTCACGAATCTGCCATGAGGAAAGGATTTGTCGTTATTGCGCCCTTAGGACCCGCAAACCAACATTGAAAGGCCGGAAGGAAGGAATGCCTTCCGTGCCAATCTCCGGAGAAGGCCGGCTTCCTGTGGGGTTTTATGGTTTAAGATGAGAGTGCAGGAAAGAGATAAAAATGCGGAAAGAATTTACAGATGTGATTGGAGTTGGGTGGGGGGAACTAACAGTACGGCAACGCATCAATCACCACTACTTACTGCCACATAAATACAAAGCATAACCAGAAACCGCCAAATCTAAGTATACTTTCTATATAAAGAAGTGTACGCACAGCTACAATGGTCCCCTAGCAAACATTCTCCCTACAAGGAGAACTAACAACACGGCAATGCATCAATCACCACTACGGACAGCAACATAAATACAAAACGTAACCAAGAAATGTCAGATCCAAGTATATGTGTTATGCAGAGAAGTGTACGCACAGCTACAATGGTCCCCTAGCAAACATTCTCCCTACAAGGAGAACTAACAACACGGCAATGCATCAATCACCACTACGGACAGCAACATAAACATAACACACGACTGAAGGAACTGCTACCTAATTTATTCTATGTATCCTCTGATCTATGAAGTACAGGAGTACTTGGCCATCAAATGCTGGAGTTCAGAGTTCAGCACAACAGCGAGCAATGACACAAGAAATATGACAAAAGAGAGGCAGCATAAAAAATAAAAGTAGTAGAACAGAGCAGTGTATATACTTTATATTAAGAAGCAGAAGCACAACTACAATGGTTCCCTAACGTACATTCCCCTTCCACCACCTTACAATGAAAATGTGGTGGGTATTTATAGCATGAGAACCCCCCCGATTACATTAATGGGCACAAAGTCCCAGTCAAACATTAGCTGACAAAAGCAGCCGCGGAACTGCTGATGCTGACCTTTGTCCTGGCAGATCGTACTTGCAAGATGGTCTCCCCGAAGGCTCGTACGGATATGTGGCAGCGCGTTAGGTAGAACTTCTCGTCGGCAGGAATGCGGGTAGCTGAGGCAGGTAGAACCTCCAATCAGCTTTAAAGGCAGCAACTGGCATAAGTAGTGCATCCCATGCTTGTCCTTGTGCTCGGCACGTCTCGGCTCGGATCCCAAAGTTGGACACTTGTCGGATGATGCTGCTTGACACGTGTCTCGCCTTGAAAGGCAGTTTATCCAACTTCGCCCAGGATCGTAGCGCCGTCGGGTTGCGCAGCAGAAAACAGCGCAGTTGGGGAGGCCTTTCATGCCTTAGTCAAATTCTCGAGTTTGTCTCCCTATCGCGCACCGGTCAAAGGGCGCACTCCGACTTCGCCGCGAAGTCGGGTTGCGCACCGGTGGAAGCTGATTTACACCGCCGTACGGACTTCGCCTCGGAAAGGGGCGCACTCCGACTTCGCCGCGAAGTCGGGTTGCGCCCAACACTTAGTCATTTTTCCCGCCACTCGTTACCTAGTGCGCCCGTAGAGTAGGCGCACCCGACTTCGCTGCGAAGTCGGATTGCGCCCTGAACACTTAGAATTTTCTGGCTGATTTTGTCGCACTGCGCAGTTTGCATTCCTGCTGCGCTCCAACTGGAGGGCGCACTCCGACTTCGCTGCGAAGTCGGATTGCGCCCTGATACTTAGCCATTTTTCAGGGCAACTGCTGTCATTTTGAGATTTTGACTGAGGGGCTCAAGAGAAAGAGGGAAGAATGAGAATGTAGGGAAGAGAGAGAAAGGGAGAGAAGAGAAAGGGGAAAGAGAGGAGGAGAGAAAGGGAAGAGCAAGGACTCCTTACAAAAATTGAAAACATTGCACCCCGTGCAAAATGTGACAACATTCTTGGCGGCTCGCGGGGTGTCGAGCTCGCCTCGGCGCAAAGAATCCATGCCTTCATCCATTGGGTGCAGAGGAAGTTACCTCCCCTGCCTTCTGCTGCTCTGACCGTTCTCCTCGCGGCAACTGTTCTTCAGATCCACTTCCGGCAGCTGCCTCCTCGGATTCGCCTTCCGAATGCTCTCCAGCGCTGGCTTCTGCCTCGCAGATGCGCTTGTATGCGGCCTGGGCTTGGCCCCAGGCTTCTGCTTCGAAGGGTCGGCGGTCGGCAACTTCTTCTAATGCTGCGTGGAATGCAGCGACCGCGTGTAAGTCGATGGTGAGGTATCTCTTTCCCAGCTCCCGGAAGTAGGAGCTGATCTTGCAAAGACTTGGACACCATCTCGGTGACCCGACTTTCTTGAATTGGCTCGGTCCAGCCTATCGATTTCAGCCGTATCCGCCTCAAAGGACCGCCAATTCTTTTTCACCTGCTCGTGGGTGAGAAACTCACCATTCTCAACAAAGCCCGGGCACCCTAGTTCAGAGAGAGCGTGAAAGGGAGCCATACAAATGTCTCTTTCATGTTCGAATGCATCCAGCATTCGTCTGGCAACCCTCACCTCTTCTGCTTTCTTAAAATATTTATGCAAGGTTACCCTTGCATCTGCCCATTCTGCAGCGAATGAGGACATGGGGGAGAATTGGAGGCCATCGCGCTCGCGTTCTTGAAGATTTATCGCCAGGTCCAGCCATTGCTTCGCCTGGCGTTCGGCCTCCTCTACCACAAGCTTTCCTTGGGCAGAAACTTCTTGGATCCTGGATGCGAAATCCAGGACCGACATAGCTTTATATGTGTGGGGCTTGCATCCCCGCAGCAGATCAGCCCGCATCTCCTTAACTTTGCTCTTTGAAAAGACCGTCGCTTGAGATGCTTTCTCTGCAGATTGCGATCGCGCCTGTTTCAAAGACTCCCGGAGCCGAGAAATCTGCTCCAAGGCTGCCCGCTTTTCCGTTGCGGCTTCTTGCCGAGAAGCGGCCAGCCGGGCTCTTAATTTATCTATTTCTTGCTGCGCCGATTCCAGCTGCTCAGTGGACCTAGATAGGTCCTCTTCAAGCTGTCTTGTTTTGTCCCGCAACCGGAAAAGCTCTTCCTGTTCCTCCAGATTTTTGACAAGGAGATTATCCGCTTTACGAAGAATTCCATGAATCTCGTATTGCGGGTGTATATCGTCAAAGCTCTTCTCCTTTCTCTCGAAGCTCGTAGTCCGCCCCCGGTCATTTCCCGGAGAGGCTTCTTCACTTTTGGAGTTATCTTTTCTGTCGTGAGCACTCTCCTCTCGAAATCAAACTTGGTGCGCTTTACCGGGGCGGCTATCTCCTCAGGTCTCCTCCGCTTCAAATTTTGGAGGAAAGAGATAGGATAGTCTACGGCTCTTGTTGCCAGAGGCAAATCGTCCGTGTTCTGGAGATCGTCCATGAAGTCCGGTTCCCCCAGCCTAGGGTTCTGTTGTGACATCTCTCCTGCGAACAGGGAAGTAGGAAAAACCGGAAGGACTTTGGAAGGAACGGCCGCTTTTGAGGGCGACCGGGGAGCGGAGAGCGGAGCGGTTGATGCTGGAAGGGTTTCAAGCGGCTGAGGCAATGGATGTAACGGTGAAGGCGCAGCTTCAGCACTAACCACGGGTGAAGGGTTTGGGGTTTGACTCAGGGATAGAGAGGCGTTGGGGTCCTGAGCAAACTGGTCGAAAGAATGGTGGCCACTAGAAGGCTGTGGAGATGGAGAAGAAGATGCGGCCACGGCTTGCTCGGATTGAGCGGGAGATGGAGTCGGAGTAGGGCCAGATGGGATCTGAGGGAGCGGGGCAGCGGACGTACCTGCGGGCTCCGCCTGAGCCGATGCTGGATGGATGTCTGCGGTTCTGGTTCCGGCGGTCGGCTCAGGACTATCCGGAGAAACAACCTCTGGAGCGGCTGGACGCGGCTGCGGCTCGCGATCGATCGCCGCACCGTCAGGCTAGGTCGCCTGACCTTATCAACTCTCTTCCTCTTTTTCTCTTCTGGAGCAATGGCTGGTCTGGAAGAAGGAGATGAAGTAGGTGCAGCGGGCGCTGATGTTCCCACGGTAAACTTGTACCGGGGTTTGACTTGCAA
This sequence comes from Wollemia nobilis, assembly GCA_028583015.1. Lineage (NCBI taxonomy): Eukaryota > Viridiplantae > Streptophyta > Pinopsida > Araucariales > Araucariaceae > Wollemia > Wollemia nobilis. The sequence goes on along the minus strand of JAQPPZ010008938.1, from coordinate 14,601 downwards.
AAGATCTGCCGCGGCCGGTCCGGTCGCTGGCGGTGCTGGCGTCTTTTGTGCCTGAGGAGTCACCTCGGGCGCTGACTTGGCTAGTTTTCGCGCCTTTTCAGGCACCACCTTGGAAGCAACAGGTCGCATTGGGTCCACTTGGATATCTCGTCGGCTCCGCACCGGCAGCTTGTAAAAGTGTACAACTCGCCGGGAGGAAGACCCCCTTTATAACCCTCAAAGGGACCTCGGGGAACGTAATCTCGGAATGCGAAAGGCCGCCAGCCGCCAATGTGCTGGTCATATAGAGCTGAAAAATCATCATCAACGGCCGTATTCCTCCCCGATGGATTTATCGTGCCGCGTGCGGCACCTCATCTTCCAAAGATTCAACAACTTTTTCTTTTGGCCGCTTAAGGCCTCGCTAGCTTGGCAATGAGCTTATTAAATCCCGAAGAAGTGAATTTGTGGTCCGGGTTTCGCTCGGGTCATAGGCTACCTCCTCGCAAAGAAAACTCCCGCCAAGGAGTCCATGCTTCCATCGAGTCAATCTCCCAGTCGAGGTCAACATGGACCACATCGCACCTGTCTTCGATTATATCTGCCCGGGGGCAGATATGAGCAAACCTTCCCCTTATCCCGTGTGGGTCGTACTTCCAGCGCTGCGGCAGCAGAATCAGGCCAATGTCAAAGAGCTCCCGCTCGAGATAGACATGCTGTCCTATCTCCGATATTTCAACGTTCGCCCAGGAAAGAGGATATTGAAAGATATGGCCCTTTTTCTTTCCCTGGCCGAACTCTTCTTCAACATAGTCCATCTGCCGCGCAACCTCCATCCCAAACTGATGATCCGTGCACCAGTAGGGCAGCAGATGAGGCTTGCCCTTGAATCCGTAGATTCTAACCACGATCCCCTGCGTCAGTCTAAAAACGTCCCCGAGCTTGTGATTCAACAAATAGTTTGTCATTTCCCCGGGGGGGCGAGGGATCTCACCATCGTTGAAGACTGACATGACCAAGCCCGTAAAGTTGAAGTTAAACTTGTAGTAAGACCCTTTCCGGTATAGGTCATCCGTCCATTCATAGACGGGCCGTGGCTCTCCCTTCTCATTTTCCTTCTTCAGGTTAGGGATCGGCATCCGGGAGTGCAAGTGATACAAACATAGCCAAGCCAAGAAGGAACTGAACCGAAATTCAGTTGACTGCTTTTTCTGTAGCTTGACCAGGCTGGAGTGAATGGCGTATGCAAGCCAGTCCGCCCAGTCGAAGAAGATTGGGCGCTTCCCACTTTTCTGCGCTGCTGGTTCATAAGATTCTCCGCACAGGAGACATTCTGCCAGCGCTAGCTGGTACGGCCGTACCAGCTGATCAGAGTCGCAACCGAGGACCCACGCCAGGATGGTGTATATGTATTTGCTCTGAAACCTCTCCAGGGGTATGGGGCCGGTTGGCCATTGTCCAGCTGCGAGCGGGGCGTTCAGCCTCCGAGTTGAGGAAATCCCTCATCTTTTTTGTATGCGTAAAGCGCCCCGCTTGCTCGCCAAGATTTATCCTTTTAACAATCGCGCCGGAGTCATACCGCAACCCCGGGCGAAGGCCGGTCGGACGGTCTCTCTGCGGAGTGCGAACAAGGGTTTTCCGCTGCAGTTGCAAATTTGCCGGGTAGCTGGCCTGTAATGTCTGACAATGATGTCGACCAGCTCCGGGCATTGGTGGACAGGAGGGCACAAGAACCGATGAAGGTTCGACTTGTACGCAGCTCCGAAATGGTGAGAGGGCGAAACTTTATCTGCCCAACTTTCCACATTTATCCGCAGCTTAGTCAGGCTCATGGAAAATGAGCCGTCCTTGTACCCGGACAGGTAATTAACCGGTGGTGGTGGGGCTTGCCCACGCTGTACTTTCTTTGTCCGGGATTTTGACTTTTGATCCCGCGGCGTCTCACCCCTGAAAGCATCTGTCTGCGGGAAATCCCCACTTTCGCGCTCCTCGCTGGACTGAGCTTGTACTGGCAACTTTCCTTTGTCCATTTCTTCGAAAAAGCAATGATTGAGATTTCTGGACGTCTGCAGAATATTTCGCAGTCACAGGAATAATCTGCACGATTTGGCATGTTTGGGCGCACCAGACCTCCTTTAAATGATAATGACAGCGTCATTAATGGTGCGCAAGAGGGGGTAGGTCGGCTGGCTTGTGGCAGCGTTATGTTTTTCGGCGGCCGTGCAAGGAATGTCCTTTGAAAAACGCACCCTGGCCGCCGCGCCTTGCCTTCTTAATTGCATTTTCGTTGAAAGCCGTGCAACGCTTGGAACTGCCCTTGGACGTCGTGCCTTTGCTAACGTCACCGCCGCTACCTGGGCACACTCCTCAAGATAAAACTTTTTGGCCTTTAACCCAACCTTGCACTTTTCGGACGGCGCCCTGGGCCCACACTTGGAGTATTAATTTTTTATTTATTTTCATAAACCTATCCAAGTTGCGCCCAGGAAACAGGGCGCAATCGGACTTCGCCCCAAAATCGGGCGCTGTCCGAATTCGCCCGCGCAGTCGGACTTCGCCCCAAAATCGGGCGCAGTCCGAACCGACACTTGCCTCTTTTCTTTGCTTCTTTCACCTTCCAGCTGCGCCCTTTGAGTGGGCGCAGCTCGAACTTCGCCCGCAAACCGGGCGCAGTCCGCACTTACAGCTAGTCCCTTCTGCCCTTGCTTTTTTTTTCTTTAGTGAGCCACCCGAGCTGCGCCCGGAAAACGGGGCGCATCTCACACTTCGCGCGAAACCTGGGCTCACCCTAACTTCGCGCGCGAAGTCAGACTTCGCCTTGAAAGATAGCGCAGTCCGACTAGTTAACTCCCTCTTGGTGCTCTTTTTCCAACTGCGCCCTTTGGGTGGTGCGCAGCCCGACTTCGCTGCGAAGTCGGGTTGCGCACCCGGACTTAGCGGATTTTCACTGTTTTCTTGGGCAGTCTCATTTTTCGAACTTCGCTCTTTTTCAGGGGCGACACCAGACTTCGCCGCGAAGTCAGAGCTTTCTCCCCTTTGTCCGACTTGGGCTCTTAAACTGGAAAAACTGAAAGCTGAAAACTGTACATACTGAAAATTTTAAAAATGCATAAGGGAAATATGTTACAAGGAAGGGCCCATTTGGACACCTTCAACAACGGTAAATTTTTAAATGGAACCCGTTAACGGGAATAGGCAGGAGCTGACCCTCCATATCCCGAAGTATGTAAGCGTTGAGCTGGTTCACCCGGCAATCTGATAGGGGCCCTCCCGCAGGGCATCGAATTTTCCGTGGTTGCCCGGCTTCGCCTTTAATGAGTCCCACTTTAGCACCAGGTCCCCGATTTCAAAAACTCGGGCAATGGTGCCTTTCGCAAACCAGCCTTGAGTGGATTCAACATGCTTGGTGAAGGCCTGGTAAGCTTTTTCTCTGTCTTCCTCCAACTGCAGGAGTTGGCACAGTCTGTCATCCACCGGATCTCCGCTGCTTCTCTCTTCGTCCAACATCCAGAGAGCGGGGATTTCAATGTGGGCTGGCATGACAGCCTCTTTTCCATAAACGAGCGCATAAGGGGACGTTCTGATGGATTTCTTGAATGAAACTCTGTCCGCCCACAGCGCCCGGTTCAGGAGTAAATGCCAAGTCCGCTTGTTCTTTTCGATGGTCCTTCTGATGATCTTCAGGAGGTTCTTGTTAGTAGACTCAGCAAGGCCATTCCCCTGCGGGTAGTAATTAGAAGACATTTTGTGATAAATGCCAAGTTTGCCAGTGTACTCCGTGAGTACAACGCCTGCGAACCCCGGACCATTGTCCGTTACAATTGACTCGGAACCCCGAAGCGGGTAATCAAGCTTTCAAGGAACCTGATGACCGTTTCTTGGTCCGCGTTTTTGGTTGGGATCGCCTCTGCCCACCGTGTGAAGTAATCGGTGGCCGTAAGAATAAACTTGTGTCCGGCAGAGGAATTAGGCGAAATCACCCCAATGAAGTCTAGACCCCATTGCTGGAACGGAGTCTCGGCTTGAATCGGTTGAAGGGGCAGGGGTGCTTTTCTGTTTCTGCCAAAGAAACCTCTGGCATTGATCACACTTGGAACAGACCGCATAAGCGTCTGTAAATAGAGTGGGCCAATAGTACCCGGCTCTAATTATTTTTAAGGCCGTAGGCCTTGCGTAATGATGACCCCCGTGCATCCCGGAATGAAAATCTCCGAGGACCCCGGGCTGGTCAGATTTCATGACGCACCGCAACAGGATGCCGTCAATATTTTTGAAGTAAAGCCCCTCGGGGCGAAGAGTGTACTTGAGTGCACCTAGCCGAAATCTCCTTCGTTGTGAGGCGTTCAGTGATCTCGGACATCTTCCGGTGCAGAAATATCTCACCAGCTCATCTCGTCCAATCACTCTCCTCCGATAAGGAGTTGGCTAGGTAGATGCTTGTTGCTGTGTCCTCCCACTTACAAAGCGGAGATGCCGGCTACAGCGCTTCGGGCCAGCTCCTGACACAAGGCTCGGCCTCTGATAAGCTTGGTGGGCCGCACTTCGATGTCGAACTCCCGGATTTTTGCAATCCATCCCGCTCTCTTGTGACCCGGCTCTCCTTGTATGATGAAGCTTCGAACGTCCGGTGAATCACAAAGACGGCTTGTTTTGCTCTGGGAGACAAAATGCCTGAACTTTCGGAGGGATTTCATGACAGCGTGAACCCGCCGCTCTATAAAGTTGTACTTTTCTTCATGCGGCTGAATCACTTGGCTCAGGAACGCTATAGGGCGCTCCTCGCCATCGTCTCCTTTTCGAGTTAGGACTGCGGCGTAACTTTCCGGTTCTCCCACCGCGTACAGGATGAAGTCCTTGGAGTAGTCCGGGTTTATCAACACCGGAGCTTGCGCAATTCGAGCCTTGATTTCCTCGAAGGCTTGCTCTCTCTCATCAGTCCATTCGTAAATTGTATCTTTTTTCAGCAGTTCGGCCATAGGCTTGATCACTTGTGCGAAGTCCGGGATGAACTTCCGCACGAAGTTAATCCGGCCGAAGAAGGACTGCAGCCCTTTTTTATCAATTGGGGCTGGCAAGCGAAGGAGGGCATCTGCTCTGTCAGGGTCAATGGCGAGGCCTTTCTCTGAGATGACATGTCCCAACAGCTTACCTTCTTTTACCGCGAAGACAGACTTCTTCGGGTTTATAGAAATGCCGAATTCTCGACACCTCTCAAATATTTGCCGCAGGTGGGAAACATGATCCCCTCTTTGGTGAGAGAAAATAGCCATGTCATCAAGGTAGATGACAATGATCTTATTGAGCAGCTCTCCGAAGGCCAGGTCCATGGCCCTTTGGAATGTGGCACTAGCATTGGATAAGCCGAAAGGCATGCGCTGATACGCGAACGTCCCCCATTTGGTGGTGAACGCCGTTTTATGCTAGTCCTCATCCCTGACCCAAATCTGGTTGTAGCCGGAAAATCCATCTAGGAGTGAGAATCTCTGGGCTCCAACAACGATGTGTAGAATTTGATCAATTTGGGGAAGCGGATAATGGTCCTTGAGGGAAGCCTCGATTCAGTGTTTCGAAATCGACACGTAGACGGATGTCGCCATTCTTTTTCCTCACGGGCACCAAATTCGCAACCCAGGATGAATGCTTGATGGGGTAGATGATTTTGGCCTCCAAGGATCTTCAAGAGCTCGGCTTTCATCATGGCCTCAATTTTCGGATTTACGGCCCTCTGCTTCTGTCGGAACGGCTTGGCGCCATCCTCTAGCTCAATGGTATGCTGGATTACATCTCTATCATACCCCTTCAAATCCTCGTAGCACCAGGCCACGATGTCGTGGAACTCTTGGCATAGTGATCTGATCTCGCTCAAGTTCCTCCGAGTGCGCCTGTCCCGACCTTGATGGTTTTACCAGTGTTCGAGTTCCAGTGTCGGCATACCGCTTCGGGTCTACTTTGATCCTATGAGATATAGCTCGTCATTCCGATCAAATAGACTCTCCAATGTAATCAGTCCTTTTGGGACATGATTATTTTTCAACTGTATCAACCCCTCATATTGCTCGTCATCAGGGTCTCTACTCTCGATTGAACATGCTTCATTAACCAAAAATGTGACGATCTGCTCGTCACAATCGAACACCCGCTAGTGGTGTCCTTATCAGCACGTAAGGCCTGGTAAATAGTGCGAACCGGCTTCGGTTTCGGACAACGTCGTCACCGGAACGTACTGCTCCAACGGACGCCGTAATGTCGCCGTGTTTGTTTTTCTCACGTGATATCGCCTTGACATTCAACGAGTCAAACGACTCCATCAGTCCCACACCCGGTTGCGGTACGCCTTGAGATAGTGCTGTTTGGAGGCGCACTTGTTCGTAACCTGGTGACACACCACCGAATCTCCAAAGATCTCGCAGTGTTTAATCCCCACCTCTCCGCTTTTCGCAAACCCAAGCATGTGGCTTCGTACTCCGCCGAGTTGTTAGTGCAACTCCGTGCCACCCGTAGGTATAGTCCTTCTGGATCCTGGTCGGAGAAACTAAGAGCACCCTCGCACTGGCGCCATTCTTGCATCGCGCGCCGTCAAAGAAAAGCTTCCACAGCTTCTCAGGTGCAGGTCCCACTTCCTTTTCAGCTGACTTGTCAAGCCTCTCCGGCTGTACAACGGTGTAACAGCCTCGCTCTGTCTCAATTACGGCATTGAAATCCCGCAAAGAGAACTCATCTTCAAGCTGTAGCACTTCGAGGGCTTGCTCCGTCAGCTCTACCGTCACCAGTTCTTCCTCCGACAGCTGGACCATGCAGTCCAACTCTTCTCCGGGTATCTTCTCTACTAGGAAGGTGGAAGGCTTCTCATTAAAGATTCTCACTCTTCTTCCTTTGAAGGGCACTTCCATGTGTGAGTAGTCTAGAGACAGTACTCCGCCTCAGCCTTCGCCGTGAACTCCCGGGAGAGACACATGCCGAAGTAGGGAGCCAGGTCAACAACCACGACCTCTTGGATGACCACGATGTCGAGAGCCTTATGCAGCCGAATAGGGATGTCCTTTATGACACCAACTGTCTTGACAGGGGTGCCGTCTAGTTGCAGCACGCCTTGGCTGCTCCTTGTGTACTCCATCCCGATCTCTTCACATACGGCTTTCGGCATAACAGTCGTGGAAGCGCCAGAGTCCACCATGCAGTTGTGAACTATGTGCCCTTGCATCCGTAAAGACAGATAGAAGGGAGGCGGTCTGTTCTTCCCAGTGGCTGAGACTGTCATAGGTTGAACCAGGACAGCGGGCCGCATCCGCTTGCCGTTCTTCATGTTTTTCGTAGATTCCCGCAGCAGATCCACCCGGCCTCGGGAGCGTAAGAGCATCGTACATGCCGATTCTAGCGGGTGTTCTTTTTAACTCGTCTACTATGTCGTAGCCCGAGGTGCTAGCTCCTTCTCGCTTCTTTTGCCGGCTCATACTTCGTCCGGTATCGCCGGGTGGCTTCAACTCTCTCGTCTCTTGGTCGAGACGGGTACTTCAGCTTCTCCTGGGCTTGTTCTTTGGTTTCAGCTGGAGGCTGAGGTTGTGGAGTTTTAGCCGGAACTGGAACTTTTGCTATAGGAGGCTTGGCTGGAATAGGGGCTGCCTTTACCGGAGGAGGCTTGGCCGGAGCTTTGTCTTTGGATGCCTTCTCCTGGGCTGTGTAGGGCCACAGCCGCTTGTACGGTGGCAGCCCGCCGGGCGGCGGTTTTTCTCTTGTGTATACTTTCAGAGGCTTTTCCGCAAAGATCTGCAGTTTTCTTTTCTTCCTTGGCGGGCGGCACTAGATTTTCCTCTGGGAGGGCAAAGTTGGCTTCACCGTCCAGGATCATGTAGAGTTCATCGTCCTCTATGGCGCTGCCGGCCAAAGTCTGGATGTAGTGCTGGTGCAGTGTGCAGTCTTCCTCCGAATGCGGGTCGTTGCACGTAGTGCACCAGTTAACCTGATCAGAAGGACCAGGTTGGTCTTCTATAGCAAGATTTCTCAGAGGCGGACGCCTCGCAGCTTGTTGTTCTGGAGGCCTCGTCTTTTGTTAGCGCCGGGGCGGATATGGCCTCCTAGGAGCGAGGTCCATCTCGGGCCTCGCTTCTTCTTCGTAGCGGTCATGTCATTGGACATGGCATGATAACCTGAGGCCAAAGCCCGTACCTCCTGGAGGATTGTATTCTGAATGTTATTGTCAGGAGGCGGCAATTGTGCCGGTGGAGGCAATGCGGCTAATGGACGAGTATTGGAATAAGGTGCGTATCGCGGGGGAGCAGTGGAGTGCTGGAAAATGCGGAGCAGGAGGAGGCGGGTGAGGATAATGCATTTGCGGCGGGCCGTAAGGAGTTACGACCGGCGCCGGATTCCATTGCTGCTGGGGTTGCTGTCCTGATGTGGACGGCGCATCACCAGAAGCTGATGGATATTGGGATCTGGGAAAGTCGGGACGAATGGGTTCCTGCACTCTGGACGGGAGTCTGCCGATGGAAATGATATCCGCTTCAGCTTGTTGGGCAGCCTCGTACAGAGCAGAAACGAGTCTATCCTCGGCAATCTTCAGCAAGCAGGCATATGTCCGAGTTGAAGGATCTCGTATAGTAGTGAGCAGCCATGCCACTCGAAGGCCGAAGTTCGCGAGGTACCCGTTTCCGGGATCTCGCAAACCTGATGTTAAAGTCAGACACCTCCTCTTGGGGGTGTCTCTGGATACTTTGGAACTGATGCAGCAAAGAAGTGGGGTCAGCAGACTCGTTGCATCCTTTCACGAGCCTTCTGGCGAGCTGGGGCCACCCTGTGATAGATCCCTCTGGCAGCGATCTCCACCAGTAGAGAAGCTTTCCCCTTAGGGAAAGGGCCAGCAGACGGGTCTTCACACTTTCGTCAGTAATGGAGTGCAATGCAGCCAGGGCAAGGATGTCCTGGATGTGCTCGTACGCCGTCTTGCCGTAGCCGTCGTATGTAGGGATGGATTTTAAAGCAGCAGGGGGCACAACTTGCTGTCCGACCAGGGCCAAGGGCCCCGTAGAGTCCACCGCCGGGAAGAGATCATCATCATTCTGCTGCTGGGCAGCCATTTCTTCTTCTTCTCCTCCGTCGGTTGTGTACTCAGTGTCGGTACCTTCCGAGGATGTAGATTCCTCTTCTTCCTCGGCCTCTTCTATTTCGTTCTCAGCTCCTTCGACCTCGGCTTCGGCTTCTTCTTGAATTTCAGCCTCGGCTTCGTCGACACGAGCTTGTGGATCAGCCAGCCTGGCAATTTCGCCTCGAGCGTTGATGTCTAGTTCGTAAAAGGCAGGCGGGTTTCTCGGATCCCTTGCTCGCCACCTTCGTGTTTGCATGAAGGTGCTTGGACCGGTCTCTCGGACTCAGAGGATATGTTCGTGCAGAGTCGCCAGGTGTTCTGATTTTGAACAGCAATGAAGCGAACACCGGTGCTTCGATTCTGTTTGGGGGTGGGAAACTTCCTTGTCCCACCGGGCGTGCCAGAAACTGTTGGTCACGAATCTGCCATGAGGAAAGGATTTGTCGTTATTGCGCCCTTAGGACCCGCAAACCAACATTGAAAGGCCGGAAGGAAGGAATGCCTTCCGTGCCAATCTCCGGAGAAGGCCGGCTTCCTGTGGGGTTTTATGGTTTAAGATGAGAGTGCAGGAAAGAGATAAAAATGCGGAAAGAATTTACAGATGTGATTGGAGTTGGGTGGGGGGAACTAACAAAGACGGCAACGCATCAATCACCACTACTTACTGCCACATAAATACAAAGCATAACCAGAAACCACCAAATCTAAGTATACGTTCTATATAAAGAAGTGTACGCACAACTACAATGGTCCCCTAGCAAACATTCTCCCTACAAGGAGAACTAACAGCACAAGACGGCAATGCATCAATCACCACTACGGACAGCAACATAAATACAAAACGTAACCAGGAAATGTCAGATCCGAGTATATGTGTTATGCAGAGAAGTGTACGCACAGCTACAATGGTCCCCTAGCAAACATTCTCCCTACAAGGAGAACTAACAACACGGCAATGCATCAATCACCACTACGGACAGCAACATAAACATAACACACGACTGAAGGAACTGCTACCTAATTTATTCTATGTATCCTCTGATCTATGAAGTACAGGAGTACTTGGCCATCAAATGCTGGAGTTCAGAGTTCAAGACAACAACGAGCAATGACACAAGAAATATGACAAAAGAGAGGCAAGGATAAAAAATAAAAGTAGTAGAACAGAGCTAGGTATATACTTTATATTAAGAAGCAGAAGCACAGCTACAATGGTTCCCTAACAGACATTCCCCTTCCACCACCTTACAATGAAAATGTGGTGGGTATTTATAGCATGAGAACCCCCCCGATTACATTAATGGGCACAAAGTCCCAGTCAAACATTAGCTGACAAAAGCAGCCGTGGAACTGCTGATGCTGACCTTTGTCTGGCAGATCGTACTTGCAAAGATGGTCTCCCCGAAGGCTGTACGGATGTGTGGCAGCGCGTTAGGTAAAACTTCTCGTCGGCAGAATGCGGGTAGCTGAGGCAGGTAGAACCTCCAATCAGCTTTAAAGGCAGCAACTGGCATAAGTAGTGCATCCCATGCTTGTCCTTGTGCTCGGCACGTCTCGGCTCGGATCCCAAAGTTGGACACTTGTCGGATGATGTTGCTTGACACGTGTCTCGCCTTGAAAGGCGCTTTATCCAACTTCGCCCAGGATCATAGCGCCGTCGGGTTGCGCAGCAGAAAACAACGTAGCTTGGGGAGGCCTTTCATGCCTTAGTCAAATTCTCGAGTTTGTCTCCCTACCGCGCACCGGTCAAAGGGCGCACTCCGACTTCGCCGCGAAGTCGGGTTGCGCACCGGTGGAAGCTGATTTACACCGCCGTACGGACTTCGCCTTGGAAAGGGGGCGCACTCCGACTTCGCCGCGAAGTCGGGTTGCGCCCCAACACTTAGTCATTTTTCCCCGCCACCGTTACCTAGTGCGCCTGTAAGAGGGCGCATCCGACTTCGCCGCAGTCGGATTGCGCCCTGAACACTTAGAATTTTCTGGCTGATTTTGTCGCACTGCGCAGTTTGCATTCCTGCTGCGCTCCAACTGGAGGGCGCAGCGAAGTCGGATTGCGCCCTGATACTTAGCCATTTTTCAGGGCAACTGCTGTCATTTTGAGATTTTGACTGAGGGGCTCAAGAGAAAGAGGGAAGAATGAGAATGTAGGGAAGAGAGAGAAAGGGAGAGAAAAGAAAGGGGAAAGAGAGGAGGAGAGAAAGGGAAGAGCAGCACTGTTACAAAAATTGAAAACATTGCACCCCGTGCAAAATGTGACAACAAGAACAATGCAGTGAGGATTGTGAGATTTTTGATATGAGGTATGATGAATCTCCTAGCATCGGTTCATTAATGCATGTTGATGTTTTTCATGATGAAGTTTCTATAAACCCCAAATTTGATGAAAGAATCAATGATGTTGAGGATGAGTCTCAGCTGAAAGAATCAATGATGTTTTTACAGATTTAAAAGATGAAGCTGCAATTGATGATGTTTTTCCTCTTGAGCAGAGTGCTGGCCTAGAAAATGAACCTGAGACTATTATAGTTTTGGGAAGTGGAGATGAATTTCCTTTCGAAATAGTTGCTGCCCAAACTTCAAAACATGAAATATGCAAAGTGGATAACATAGAAGAAGTTGATTTTATGAGTCAAGATTTACAAGGCAAATTAGAAAATTTATTACATGAAGCTGATTTTTATCAAATGCTTAGTGAAGATAAGATTGTTGCTGCCTTTACACATTTTGATAACACCTACAAGGTCATTGAAAAACTTTGTTGGAAGGCTCAAATTGAGAAGAGACAGAAGGGTGTTGAAGGAGTAACCTCTATTGTTGAGTTGCAAACAGTCATAGAAGCTTTAGAAAATTTGAAATCAGGTTTCTTGGAGTTACTTACAGACAAAGATCATTCCATCAAGCTTGCAGAAAAGACTCTTATTACATTGAATGAAAAAGAAGACAAACATGATTTTTCAGATCATAACACAGTTGAGGTTGTTGCTGATTTTAAATCAGCTTATGATGATATTTCATCTCACAAGGACAGCCATGAAAATTCAATGCATGATGAGTCTAGTGCTGATTTACAAAATTTGAAGGCAGCCTTAGAAATTATGAAGTCAGACTTCATGAGCACTCTTGCAGACAGAGATCACTATGCCAAGCTTGTTGAAGAGACCCCTAGTGCATACAGGAGCAAAGAAGAAGTTAGTAAGCTAACTGAAGAGCTTGAGCAGACTAGAAGCTCTTTGTCGGAGGCTCGTCTTTCATTGCATGAGACAGAGTTGAAACTCAATTTTGTTTTAGAATCCACTGAACAACTGAATCAGGAGAGAGCCAGGGAGATTGGGCGGATTGTTGTCGAACTAGATTGCATTCAGGAGGACTATAACTTAACACATTGTCCCATGAGATTAGATTACACAATTTCGGATCAGTGGATTGGTTGTGATAAGCACGAGAGTGATAATAATTTCTCATGGACTGACAATCCGCTGTATGAGATGGATCATGATACATCTTTTGATAATCCTCTTTTTGAGATGAAGAGTGTTGATTCTTTTCCTATGATAGATCATGAGGATACATTGTTTGAGACAGGGTGTCTATTTCGACATGAGTCTGAGAGTGATTTCATGAGCATTTTCCAGCCTAATCATGATGATTGGGGATTGAGTTCTCTTACCCAGGATTGTATGCTTGCATTGATGAGCATCGAGGGCGATGGTAGGAGCTTTATATGGGTGATAGTTGATCATGGGTATGAGAGATATGTCGCTGTTCGCTTTTTGGGCAGCCATAACATTTACTTGATGGAGGTTGGTCAGCAATTTGGTTGGCATTACATGGAGTATCTTACTTCTTATTTGAACACAGTGCCCTCTCAAGGGGTCAGTTTAATCCGTGAAAGTGCAGAGATAGGCCTGGTTGAGTCACCTATGCATGAGATGTTACTTGGCGCAGGGTGCAGTCATAATGGGCATACCAGTTTTGATGGTGAGGCTGAGCTTCCTATTGAGTTGCCAGAGTGGAGTGTGGTTGATCTTTCAGGAATTATACAGATACATTTACACCCTACTTGGTTGAGTATGATGAGGGACATCATATTTCTAGAGGATATTACATTGACTGCAATAGATTGGGCTACATGGGATTATCTGGGAGATTCCAGGAGTGTGAACGCCGAGTTGAGCTGGTTAGGTGATGACTATGGAGGCACTTCCAACATTGTGTTTGCAGTAATCTATGACGTTGTTTCCTTCGGTATGTCGTGGTACATGATATTACATCTCAGCTCAGACAGACATGTCACTGCGGACCGGGAGAGAGATTTCATCATGCTATTGCAGTTGAGACTTCTGTCACTTAACCATGTCAGAGGGGTAGTGATGATCAGAGTGGCGCAGCGTCAGCATGGCGGTTCCTTTTTGAGGTTGCTATGGGATCCAGGGGATTTGATGTGATCTCAGCCGGGATGTAGCATCTGAATGGAGTATGTATACGTATTGCTTGAGGACAAGCAATCTTTGGGAAGGGCGGACCGTAATGTCCCCTTTTCTACGCAGTCAGGTGCAGAGCAGATTAGCCTATACACGAGCTCCCGTAGGCTAAGTCGGATGGAGGGGAGCCATTGGAGATATCAAAATCTTTGTCAATACCCAGAGAGCTATTGATTGATGGTCGTTTGGGCTCATTCGGAGATTTGTTTGATCAAAGTTACTATTTTTAGCCATGTCCGTTTTTAGGGTTTCAGTGGACAACAGACAGTGCAATGATATTCTTCAGTGAAATGGGTGTCCAAAACCATTCGCGGATTTCAATTCGGATGGGCAGAGGTTGGAAATTTTAATGGTCAAAGATAAAATTAATAAAGTGATTATTTAATTTAATTTTGTAAAGTCAGTGACTTTATTTTATTATAAAATCATTTTATACTTAAAAGGGGCCATTTTAAGTGACGACTTAAAAAGTCGTTAAGCCTAGGCATAAGGGGGTGAATAAATTACGGAGAAATAAGGTAGAATTAAAAATTGATAAAATTATATTTGCCCACCCTAAAAGTGACCTAACCCTAAGTCGACCTATGGAGGAGATAAAAGGAGGATTTGAGTTCATTTGGGGATATGCGAAGATTATTATTTTTCTCTCTGGTTTTTTGGAGGACTCTCTGGCAGAGCCATTTACAGAGATTCTGGAGCTTGTGAGAGACGACAACCTCTTACAGGGACATTGGCTTCGGGGTTGCAAGATTACCCTTAGGTCAATCTGGGCATTTCCACATAGGGATTGCAGTTGGACTTCAGTTTTAAAGACTTCTGGAGTTGGGTTACCACACAGGGTCATTCAGAGATTATACAGGGAATATTTGGAGCTGGGACACCACACAATATTCACATCAGAAGGGCTGAGCCTTCATCATCATTTATAGAGTACGGAGCAGCTAGGGTTTCATCAACATTTGAGGTATTTGCATTGTAATTTGTGCCCTAGTTTTGATAGTAGAATAAAACAATATTTTCGAGAATTTTGGATTGCTCTGTGTTTGTGATTTTGTATAT